>JABEEQ010001346.1:0-14361 GCA_014824365.1 Fusarium sp. NRRL 66894 | reverse complement strand
TTGTTCCTCGGGCCCGAGGAAGAACTTGAAAAATGCATCTGGCCCGGGGAAGACTCAGTGTCACCAACTGGTTGTTGTTCTGAAATACGACCTGGACTCTACCATTACACTGGTCAAACCCTTTGGCACAAGAGTGAGAAACTTCGAAAGGCCCGCGCAGCAAGGAGGCGGGAGCTATCTAGAAAGCTAGAGATACAGCCTTAAGTATTTTCAACACTCAACGAGGTTTTAATAAATCCGTTTAGCTACGTCAATCCTTCGAAAACATGCAATGGCATGCAAAAGCATACTACATATTTGAAACCCATAGTGTTTAGGCAAGTCAAACAATATTCTAATTATGTTTTATCTTAAGTTCCGAATAAGAGGGTCTAGCAGCTCAATAATCCATTACTTTGGCTGATGTAGAATATAACTGGGATAGTTGCTGAGAATTCGCCTGTATTTATCGACTTTGAGGAGTCCAAGTAAGCGACGTTCCCACGTGACGTGGGGCGTATTCTTTTATAAAACAGGCCGATTCCCCCGTTCTTCCCTTTTCTAAACTTAGCAAGCATTGCCAAACCCCGACAAATTAGACATCTCCCAAGTTACAGAATTATCAACAACTGTGATAATGGCAGAGCTTTCAGAAATCTTAGACTTCTTATGGAAGCCCCCGCGACAGTCTGGGATTGTGAAATGCCCTCCCATTAACAGATTCCACCCTGAGAATTTCCACTACTACCAAAACTGGGGATTCACGATTTACCGTACATATTACGGCGCCGAATCTGACAAGCACTGGAAGACTTTGCTTGAAGTCCTCAACCAGCAAACCTTACTGTCCGTTGGGTATCACGAAAATGAACGCCTTTGGAAGATTGACAGAAACTATTACATTGGCCCTTATAAAAACAAAGCCAAATATGTGGCGTCGTTGGAGACTTTCAAGAGCCTATTTCGACTTGTTCTTAGAGAGGATCCGTTACTGTTGAAAGACCTCGATATCAAGGGCATAAGGGACATTTGTCAGAAAGAACACCCTGAAGCAGAGAAGAGGATGGCAGGGGCGTCATTCTGCTTCGTACTGGTCGCTGATAAGGCAGTGCTTGCGGGCATTGCACGAAACGATTTTGTAGTAAAGGCACTTGGCTATGACTGGGAAGGTCGTCTCGAACACGGTGGCTGGGGTTGGGTCCGGCTGCAAACAGGCCGCTTGCTTGAGCTATGGGAAGGACTTCTGCTTTCACAGCTGATGGACACCAGCAAGTATTATTCGCTGGGGTTTGAAGGCCCAGAGATGAACTTGGCAGCCTACCTCTGGATTGGAGACATGTCTATGCCTCCGTTGCGCGATTGCTCTGAAGCTCAGATGGCTGATCCATTGAGTGTATCTGTGAGGCCTCGGTTCAGATTTGACCATGAACTTATATTAGATGAAGATGCAATATAGCTTCCTTGCAAGTCATTATGTCCATAACCAACTGTATTACATACCCGTAACATTGTTAAACCACTTCTACTTAGTTGTGCTAATCATTTCGCAACCTTTAGCGTCCGCCCTCACCCTTGAAGGGCTGATAGGGGTCCATATCGATACAAAGACTGGGAGTCGAGATGAACAGATAATATGGTGGCACAGATACATGAAATTAAATTTGACATCTAGTCATCCATGCCTATCTATCTACACACCAACGCAAACCCAATATTTAGCCCAAAGCGCCGTGCATTTAGTGCCGACCGCCGGATTCCACTTCGCCAACTGAGCCATAGTGATCTTGTAATACTTCTGGATCGAATCACATGTTGTTGTAGAAGCTACCTCATGGAACTTCTTGCAGTTGCTTACCATTCCAGGCTGAATTGGCGACGGGGTCTTAACCCCGTTGTCTGGCTTGGTAGGAGTGCCTCTAATTACCCCGACGCAGACATTGTAATCCGCCCATAGACCAGTGCATTTCGATCCAACCGCAGGATTCCACTTGATAAAATCCGCTAAAGAGATCTTGTAATAGTTTTGGATAGATTCGCAGGTCGTGGTCTTCTGAACCATGTGAAACTTGTTACTGTTGCTTACCATGCCCGGCTGCACAGGTGGAGGCGTCTTGATACCATTGGCGGGCTTGGTTGTAGTAGCAGCCTTGGTAGTGGTCTTGGTGGGAGGCTTCCAGCCAATAGTTGCAACGCAAACCCAGTAGTTCGTGAGTAAAGATTTGCAGTCCTTACCAACGGCGGGGTTCCACGAGAGGAA
The DNA here is from genome assembly GCA_014824365.1 of Fusarium sp. NRRL 66894. Lineage (NCBI taxonomy): Eukaryota > Fungi > Ascomycota > Sordariomycetes > Hypocreales > Nectriaceae > Fusarium > Fusarium sp. NRRL 66894. The sequence continues at coordinate 12,125 of JABEEQ010001346.1, read as the reverse complement.
TGTTGCAAAGGGGAGATTATAGTAGTTCTCAATCGAGGTGCAGGTTGTTGTTGACTTGATCTGATGGAACTTCTCACAGTTCTTAACCATACCGTTCTGAATGGGAGAGGGAGTTTGGATACCATTCGCAGGTTTGGTCGTAGTGGGTTTGGCGGTTGTTGTCGTGGACGGCTTATACCCCTCGACGCTGACACAAACCCAGTACCCGACCCAGAGTCCACTGCAATCTTTACCAACGGCCGGGTTCCACGTCAGGAACAAAGAGAGCGGCAGCTTGTAGTAGTTCTCGATCGAGGAGCAAGTAGTAGTCTTGGCGATCTGGTGGAATTTGTTGCAGTTCTTGGCGATGCCTTCTTGGATCGGTTCAGGGATCTGGACACCAGTCGCCGTAGGCTTGGGAGTAGTTGCAGAAGGCTTTGCAGTAGGGGTTCCGGGAACACTAACGCAGTAGTAGTAGCCTGCCCAGATGCCACTGCAGTCTTTGCCTACAGCTGGATTCCACTTGAAGAACGTATCGAAGTTAAATGTACCATAGGTAGACACGATCTTGGCGCAGGTTTCACCCTTTGCAGCCATATGGAATAAAGTACAGCTCTCAATAAGCCCTTCTTGTGTAACAGTCGGCTTAGAAGGGCCAGTTGGCTTGACCGAAGTTGTAGTCGTTATTGTTGGGGGGCTAGTGGGCGTTCCAGGAACGCCGACACAATACCAGTACCCAGCCCAGATGCCACTGCAGTCTTTATCGATGGCGGGATTCCACTTGAAGAAGCTATCGAAGTTAAAGGTCTTGTACTGTGCAATGACCCTGGCGCAAGTGTCTCCCTTCTTGGCTTGGTGGAAGGAGGTGCAGCTCTCGATCAGACCGTCTTGTGTAGGGCTGGGCTTCTAGACTCCTGTTGGCTGGGCCGTCGGTTCAGCCGTTCGTGTTGGAGCCGTGGGTGTTCCAGGAACGCCTACGCAGTACCATGTATCAGCCCAGATACCGCTACAGTCGTCCTGAACTGCCGGGTTCCACTTGAAGAAGTCACTGAAGTCAAACGTCTTGTACTCTGCGATAATCTTTGCACAAGTGTCTCCTTTCTTGGCCATATGGAAGGCTGTACACGTATCAATGAGGCCATCCTGTGTAGGGCTGAGCTTCTTGTCTCCAGTGGGTTCGGGCTTAGAGCCATCGGTCGAGCTCGCCTTGGGAGGGTTATCCTGGCGAGGAAGTCCATGGTTGACTTCCAGACAGTAGGAGTGGCCTTGCTGGATGCCACTGCAGTCGTCCTTGACACTGGGGTTCTGTTGAACGTTAGCCGTGCCTCACAGACAGCCGTGCCTTAATTCCTTACATATTCGACAAACAGCTTGTGCTCAAGACCGTAGAGATCTTCAAAGTATGCACAGTCCTGAGACTTATCGCCGACAATATCCCAAAAGGTGCAGTCAGATGCAATACCTGGGTCAGTTATAACAGTCTCCCTTCGGACCCTTCGGCCTCGGGTTGCCGTTACACTAACGCAGAGTGTCCTTTTAGGCTTCATGATAGCATTATGGTTAAGTTCAGACCTCAGCTCCGCTTGTGACATGATCTGGGGCCCTTGCATATGGGGCCAACTGAGGTTTTTTTATTGACTGACCTCGTATTCACATGCCGTCCCCGTTCGGAGAGCTCATGGATAGGTACACCGTCCAACGCATTTATCCGAGTTTAGCTCGGCTGAACAACAGCTATCGACTACTGCCCTCGTCCTTGTCAGTAATTGGACCCGGATTTATCATTTATCTGTGGCCATGTATCTGCTCACCATGAGCCAATTCGCTTCTGATCTGGAACCACTAATTTCCAACTTCGGTCCTGATCTGCAAGATGGACTTACCTTTCTGGAAGCAGCCAGTACGTTGCTCTGTGATTGAGTTGGGACTTTGGCGATTCTGCATCTCCATGCTAAACCTTACACAAAGACTTTGTAGTTTGCGATTTATACCTAGCCCAGTTAGTCAATCTTCCTGGTTCTGATCGACTGTTGAGTAATGAGGTAGAAGTTATTGAGGTTATCTAAATGTCCTAATGAGCTACGCGTACATGGTACCATCCAAAGGTCGAGTATCAACCTATTCAGAGCTACAGCCTCCCAATAACTCCAATCTCTGGGACCATGAAACTGCTCACTCAGAATCCCAGCCAGAGATAGGTGCCACACACAAGGCTACACCAGGAACCAAGCTCTCTTGACAATCGTCCTTTTTCAGAGAAGGATTTGCTTTAAGTAGAAGGCCATCTGCGCAAATGTCGTTGTCCTGACAAATACCACTGCAAGTATCTGACTCAGTAACGACATACCACTTTCCGCACCTCAAAGTAGTGCCCTCAGCGATCTTGGTGTTTTCCGGTGGCGATACTCGCAGAAGATTGGGAGTATTTCCACTGCTAACCCTGAGCGGGATGGAATCTCTCTCTGTGGATGGCTGTCGAAGCTGTGCAAGAGCATCCGCGGTGCCTAGAGGACCAATACAGACGGACTTGCCGTAAAAGTCTGTTCCTCCCTGGAGATTATTGCAGTCGCGGTCCACCCAGCTGTTGTACTTACGGATGGTGTCCCAGCGAATCCCGAGGCCTATTTCGATACTCAGGCATGTATCTTCAGGCTTAACATAGTATGTCTTGCAGACTGTAGGGAGGCAGAGCTTGAGTCCCTCAGGTATCTTGTGACAGTCACGAATAAGCTCTTGGTTTCCCATATAAAGAAGTCCTCCAGATACTCCTGCGGCTTTGGAAATTGAATCACAGGTATCGCCCTCTTTGGTCGTGTACCACTTGTCGTTCAGGCAAAACTCCTCCTCTTCTTCCTCTTCGTCCTTCCTTGTGAGAGGTGGAGGAATCTCTGTCGGACCTGAGCCTCCGCAAATCTTGTATATGCGGTCTAGCTCCTTCTTGTAATCCTCGTTATATACGGAGTATTGAGAGGACTGCATTAGAGCAAGACGTCTACGATAGCACGGATGGCAAAGATCTTCTTTGGCCATCTTTTCTCCCAGCTCAGGAAATTCGCTAATGATGTCTAGTTGTGTCAATCAGCCTTTGTTACACTTCCTTGATTCTTCGTGACATACCATTGCAGTATTTCTTGGTCTTAGGATCCTTGACGCAAGTCTCATTCCAACCGGCCCAAATGTTACCTCCGTAGACCGTGGGAACCATAGTACTCTTCCACTCATCACCGGTGCATTCCTTGGAAACTGAATTGAACCATTGGCGAAGCGATGAAGAGCAGCTTGGAACCCAGATCTCGTCGGTCAGGGTAACATTCTCAAGGGAGAATCGATAGCGTAAAGACATGAAATCGTGAATATAGGGATTGCAAGCAATATCGGCTGACAGGGCGCTGGCGCAAGCTGTCCCGACAGTATTAAGATCATCAGATTCATAGATCCTAAAGGCACTCGCACTGGCAACAAGGCAAAACGTAAGAAGAGGTTTGAGGATAGCCATTTTTTGCATAGTCGCAGCTTGGTGAATGCAAAAGTGGGAAAGGTGAATGAATGGGCGTTTGATTCTCAAACTGGCGACTGAGTTGACCCCAAGTTAACCAACCATGTGTGTATACCGACGGTGCCGAGAATACAGGGTCCAGTCGAATCATTAGGCTGCAAGGGTTACTTTGACCCGGGGCGGCTACTCTATTGTTCCCCTTGTCTGTGCCGCAAATTGCCATGAAGATGCCATGGCCCGTGGGTTGCCATGCCGGAAGACGGATCGTGTAGTAAATCAGTTCATATGTCAAGACGGACAAATTGATAAAACAGAAGCTGCGAAAAAATTCTCTCAGGTCATTTTGCCTGTGATATGTAACGCTGTGTTGGTTGTTGGTTGTGTTTGTTGAAGTTGCGAACTTTCAGCCCCACGACTCCACGAGGCTAGCAGGGGCCTGCCAACCCGAACCAATCATGAAGGACCGAGACCACAGTGGCATGTGAAGTGGGATCCAGAGTCCATGAGGGAGTCAAAGCGAGTAGAGCTCGTCCATGGGTAGGGGCCAGATGGTCTTGTCTCATGTCCAAAGGGTCTCTCCGAACGCCGAAAAAAGAACATGGTTGTGAATTGATCGGACAATTAGTTGTTGTCCTTTAGAAGCAAGAGCTTTCTTTCTTTGCATCAGGCTTCTGAAAGCTACCAAATCAGACTGTTTTGCTTGACCAAGGCAAACGACGATTGTCATTTGTTGGTTTTGTAACAAGTCATCTTGAATTTGATCAATTCTTCCTCTTTTTGGCCCCATTGAATCATCATGCATCGCCGCATATGGTTGCTCGGCTTGCTACTGCTGTGTCTTTGTATAGCAGTAGCGGCAGACGACACGACATGCAGTGCGACCAAACGCTGTAAGAATGGTTGCTGTAACAAATCAGGAAACTGTGGCTTTGGCCCCGATTGTATGTGCCGTCTCTTCAAGATGTCCAATTTTGGCTGATTTTTTATAGATTGTGGAACAAACTGTCGATCGGACTTCGATCGCAAGTCTGAGTGTAATCCAGGTTTTGGCTCTAAATGGGCCGAGGAAGACAAATGTCCTCTCAATGTTTGTTGCTCTAAGCACGGATACTGCGGTGTGAGTATTCTTCACCTGAGACCTGACTTTATTGAGACCTGTTTAACACATGATAGACAACGAAGGACTTCTGTGGCTCCAAGAAAGTCAAACGCCCAAGCTGCTCTAAGAGTCGTGGCGTTGAGCGTGTTGTTGGCTACTTCGAGGGATGGGCACGAACACGTCCCTGCAATACCTTTTGGCCTGAACAGATTCCAATCGGACTGTACACCCATATCAACTTCGCATTTGCTACCATCAATCCGAAAACTTTCCTAGTCGAAATGAAAGACAAGGACAACGATGGCAACCTCTACGAGCGACTTACCGCATTGAAGAAGAAGGATCCGGATTTCAAGATCTACCTTGCAATCGGAGGCTGGGCTTTTAACGATCCAGGAAAGACTGCTACAACCTTCTCCGAACTGGCAACTTCCCAGGACAGTCAGAGCAAGTTTATCAATTCCCTCCAGTCATTTATGAGTCAGTACGATTTCGACGGCCTTGATCTTGACTGGGAGTATCCAGTTGATAAGGACCGAGGAGGACATTCTGGTGACTACAAAAACTTTCCCAAGTTCATGGAAAAGTTGAAAAAGACACTTGATCGTGGAGATAAAGGACTCACTATCACCCTTCCTGCATCATATTGGTATTTGAGATATTTCGACATCAAGAGACTGGTAAGTCCGTCCCTACCTAGTACGTGACCCATTGACTGAACACTCTGGACAGGAAAAAACTGTCGACTTTTTTAACATTATGTAAGTATTACACTTGATGCTTTTCGGATCATGACGACTAATATCATAAATAGGAGTTACGACTTACACGGTGCCTGGGACCAGAAGGCAAACTGGACCGAACCGTATCTCAATGCCCATACGAACCTTACTGAGATTGATCTTGCTCTCGACTTGCTCTGGCGCAATGACATTAATCCCGATAATGTCGTTATGGGCATGGGCTTTTATGGTCGTGCCTTTACGGTCCAAACGCTTAGCTGCAGTGAACCTGGCTGCCTATTCAAAGACGCCGGCAAACCGGGTGAATGCAGTTCCGAGGCCGGTATCTTACTGAACTCCGAAATCGACGACATCACTAAGAAGCGTGGTCTCAAACCCAAGCTGTACAAAGAGGAAGCCGTCAAAGTCTTGAAATGGGGCAATCAGTGGGTTTCATACGACGATGAAGAAACGCTCAAGATGAAGACTGAGTTTGCTCAATCGCGTTGTCTCGGTGGCGCCATGGTATGGGCCATCAGTCACGATACCAAAGATGCCAAGTACAACAAAGCTCTGGCCAAGGTTCTCGGCCGAAAGGTCACAAGCGGTAGCCTTGACGACGACGAAGAAGCAGAAGAGTACAAGAAGGTGCTCTACCCGCAATGTCGCTGGACCAATTGCAAGGAGACATGCCCTAAGGGTTGGGTCACTGTTCCTCGGTCAGACAAACGCGCTCGTAAGGACGAAATCTTTTTTGATGAGACGGGCTGCGGCGGCGATGGCGGTCACACCTTCTGCTGTCCAGCGGAATACATGTTGCCAAGGTGCGGATGGTATGGTAAAGGCGACGACATGTGCGGCAAAAGCAATGATCTCTGCCCAAGTGGTATGGTGGAAGTTGCGACTCTCCAAATTTACTGCAGCGCCAAGCAGCACTTTCAGGCAGGCTGCTGTACCACCGATGCCACTTCCATGAAGGTCTATCAAACCTGTCAGTGGGGGTCATATCCAGATTGTGACAGCGATGGCGAATGTCCAGGCAAGAATATGGACAGCCACAATACAAAGCTCCTGGCATACTCTGCTTCTGGATCTGGTGGTGGGAAATGCAACCAAAAGAAGAACGAGCTTGGCACCAACGTTCCTGGAGTTCAGCTTCAGAAGTACTGCTGCGATGTTCACGATGAAGACATACGATTCGAAGATTGCCAGATCATGAAGGACGTGGGCCCGTTTCCCGATAAGCCAGGCCTATCACCATACTACTGTCGCAGTGGTTGCCCTCCAGATCGGATCCGTGTTGCCATGGATACAGAGGTTGAACCATGTTGATACGCCAAGATTGGTGGCTGGGCGTTTTGCTGCAAGTCTAGCTTTGGCTACAAGAAACGCAACGAGAATCCCAAGGTTACCGCTATCAAGGACGTCATAAGACACTGGGCCAATGAGCCTACCTGCCCAAACAAACGGAACGACTTAGATAAGCGTTCGTCCTCACCCGAAGATATATCGGCTAACACGACAACCGACATAGAGCTCTTTTCCAGAGCCGACGATGTGAGTATCGATATAGGTGATATTCTTGGAGATATTCTCAGTCGAACTGGAAGTCCCGATATCCTTGATGCAGCAGAGACGTCGTGGGACAACTTGGTCGAGCCAGTCTTCCCTGAACTGACTATAAGGAACATCAAGCGATATCTTGGTGTAGGTCCTCGGTGGGAAAACGAAGGACCTCGGGCATCTGCTAATCGCATTGTTTGCAATCCCCACTCGTCAAGTGCCTGGATTTTGGTTCTCAAAGAGCGTGCGGATGGCGGTGGAGGCGGCGATGATGGAGGCGGTGGCAGCACCAAGATCCTCAACTGCACTTCTGCATGTCTCGGCGGTACCTGTGGTATTGCCACGGATGACCTGACAAAAAGACATCACGCTGTGCCTCGCCATCAATCTACACACCGGCATCACTGGATACATGCCCGCCAAGCTCCCCAGCCGAAGCTTGAAGTCGTAAAATTAATAGATCCTAGCGGCGATGATTTCAAGCTCGATGTTCTGGTTCCCGCGAATCCCTCTGTCAGAGAGTTACCCAGCGACCATGATGGCCTTGAAAACACGGCCGAGTTCGAGAGCCCCGATGATTGCTCCGACACAAGATTGAAACCGAAAGGAACATGGAACAGTCTCAGGACTATCGACTTTCAAAGTACGTCTCGCGTGCCCCTGAATTGCTACCACTGACATGCAGGATTAGCCGAGCATCCCTTCGATAAGGGTCTTCTGAAGCTGTTCTTCAAGTGGGCAGCCGCAGGAGTGTAAGGCAATTTCTTCAACATCTTAAGGTCGCATCGTTGCTTACTTTTAACAGTCTACCCAGCGGGAGGCCGGCCGCAAGTGGTGCCGTCCCTTTAGCATTCTTTGAAGCCATACCGACACTAGGGGAGCTGGACCGCTTCCGGAAGTTTTGGGAGCCTATCGCTGGGAATCCCAATTTCGACAATGCCAACCTCTTCGATCGTCTTTTCGAGTGCTTGGGTAGCTATACAAATGACAGAAACTTCGTTGTTACTGAGAAGCTGCTGAACGTGGTTAAAGGCGCGGTACGTTCATTCATGAAACACTGAGAGGGAGTCGACATCATGAAATGGCGAACTAACGCCTTCTAGATAATGCAGCACAAGGACCCCATGGCGTACATTGACCGCTTGGAAAAGATGAGGGATGACCCTAACGCATGCCTGGCAATTTTGCGGGCAGCCATCGCTTCATTTGACTATATGAATACCAAGACCGGCCCAAATGTTCATGGGAAAATGACGAATATCTTGGCTGACATGTGGAGTCAGTTGGTCACAGCCCAAACCATGTGGAAGCTCGCGCATCCAGATGTCAAAGCCGACATCGCAGTGTTCTTCAGGGACTGGCTGATCGACTGGTACGAAATGGCCGTTGTTCGCGCCAAAGGCTTTTTACTAGCGAGCATAGCTGAGATGAGAAATATTTGGGAGCACACAGATGACCCTAGGGCAGATCTGGTGTTAGAAACGTTGAGCGCACTGGAAGAAAAGATTCCATTCCTTCACATTCTCACAGATTGGGATTATAGATCTTAGTGGCGGCGACGTCTCTGTCTTGGTCTTAAGCCTTTTTCATAGCTTCGAATTAATTTACTTATGCTGAGGTATTGGTTATGACGGCGCGGATATAATTTACTTATTTGTGATATACAGTGAAGCAGTTTATATGCATACTATTTATTTGTTTATGCAACAGCTGTATTAGTACTGCCATTTTGAGAGTGGTTTTGGCTCGTGTCAGATGGGCAGTCGGGTTAGAATGTATCGAGAACGAGATATCTGGTAGTCATTTTTGTATCTTTAGTGAGGATAAGTCATTGCATTTTCAACAGACGACTTGAGTAAGTGCCTTCTAATCTAGGTCGGGTTTTCTGGCTACTGGTGGTTACGGTAGTAAATGCATTTCCATGCGTATTTCGGAGCATTTGTTTGTCGGATCCGCGTTCCAGCCACCACGCCATATGTACTCCTCTAGGTCCTCTTCTGGACCATTGAAAGACAGTACCGTATGGTAATTATCGTCCTTTCCCATAAGCGACTGCCAAAGGGCAAGCAGGTAACCCGTTGGTATTCTCATCCAGCCCCAATTGTTCCAGCCGTCCCGCCAGTCATACGAGATTGCCTTGACTACAAATTCGCCCCTTTCCATAGCTTCAAATACTGCTTTATCGGCAAGAAGAACGAAATTAAAAAGACGCCCTGCCATGGCTTCTTCTTCCTCGGGCCTATCACGAAGGCACACTTCGCGGATCTCGTGGACTCCCAGGCCATCAAGTAATGGATCCTGACAAATGTCAAGATAGAACAAGTCTTTGATTCGTTTAACGTCGTCCGAATATTCTTTTTGGCTTTTGTAGTACCAGGCTTTTGGTAAGAAATCAGCCCGTTGATGCATCAGCTCATCTTCAAAGGGCTCGTCTTGATAGTAGCCAACTGCAAGCATAGTTTGCTTCTTTAAAGCATCAAGTAGTATATCCCATTGCTTATCGGACTCGAGACTATAGTATGTGCGATAGATAGTGTAACCCCAATGACCATAGTACTTTGAGTTTTCGGGAAGCGTTCTATCAAGCTTCTGCATGCGACGACCCCTCCCCACACGCGTGCTGGGAGGCTGCCATAGCATGTCGATCATTTCGTGAGGCCTGACCATGTTGTTAAGGTGTTGCTAGTGCCGAATGCAACGTGAAGAAATTAAAATGCGGACGAGGTTTAAATTGGTGTTGTTACTTGTGATGCAGTTACTTGTAGAGGGGAAATGACGGAAGGGAAGTGTTCTCCATTTATTGTTTTTTATCAGTATGTGGTGGCCTCAGGCACTACCGGCCTGATCCCTGTAACCAATATAAATACTGGCTTTTCTTTTACTTTTAGGGAATAGTTACTATGCTTTTTGCTAAGAGCCTTTTTATTTTTTTAGGATACTAGCCAAGGTTAAGTCAAATAAATATTACAGGCTGACACCTCGCTGGGCGGTCGCTTTGTGGCGATACGTGCGAATTATGAGATTTTCAGAAGCGGTGAATGCGGTTAAAAAGATCATGGGCAAAGGGAAAACATGTGATTCCCAGTGTAATGTTATGCTGTGTCGGTGGAGTGCTTCATACCAAAAGTGGTCTTATTTGCAGACCAGTAGGGCGCTTTAATCCAAGCCCGTCAGAGAAGGTGGTTGGTTACATGGCGGAATCAGTACAGAGTAATCAAGATGCTCTCATGTCGGCTCTTGTACTAATAGATGATGTCAATGCATTAATTACAAGCCCAGTTAGAAATACTTTATATTACACGCTTCCCCAGACAATTAGGATTTAATAATTGGGCAAAATCGTCTTCAAGCCATCAGCTACTAATAGTCAACCCTGAACCGAGTAAACTCGGGGATCCACCCCGGTCTTGCAGTCTGAGCTTCAGAACAATCGCCAAGTGGCTCAATGCAAGGAAGTCCTGGCCAGACATAAGTCTCAAGGTCGCGATTGGACAGTTCATATCGCATCGCACTGCGGATAGTACGAAAAATAGCATCCTCGAGAAAAAGCGACTCCCAGAGGTTCAGTATGTCACCGGTTGACATTCTAACCCATCCCGGACTGAATCGATCCTCGTCCTGATCATAAGCAACAGCTGTGATTACAAAGACTCCACGTGCAACATCTTTCAGCACCTTCTCATCGGCAACCAATGCAAAGCAATATTTGGCCACTTCTATATTTTCCCTAGCCTGGGGAAGCTCTTTGCGGCAGACTTCTCGGATTTGGGGGATGTCGAGACCATCGAGCAACAATGCATCTTCCCGGGTGGCGAGGCGAAAAAGCTTCTTTAGTCGATTTATATCCTCCAGATATTCGCTTTTATCGCTGTATTTTCCCCAGTGCCTTTTAATATCGTCGTTAAACATTCTGTCCTCTTCGTAGTAGCCGAGTGCAAGTAAGGTCTGTCGAGTCACGGCGTCGATCAGGGTATCCCAATGTGTATCCGAGCCAGGACCATAGAAAGTACGGTAAACCGTGAAACCCCAGTTTCGATAATACTGAAAATTCTCGGGGGCTTTTCTGTCATTGACCAGATGCTTGACTATAGGCCCTGTGTTTATTCGTAGGGGTCGCCATAAGAACTCAATCATTTCTGAGATTTCCGGCATATTGGCGCTTTTAATGATATCGGTAGTTGATGTTGTCTGAGGAATTGTGTGTTGTCTGCACGGAGACTTCTGGTTCCAACAAACAGGCTGCAACGTGTGTTTTATAATAAATTCTGTTACGATGTTATTACGGCTATAGCAATACCTCGGCCACCACGTTTGTCAGGCCATATTTCAAGCTTGGCTTAGTTAAGTAACCTCCGATATTGCAACCAACACACCAATCGCATCCATGACGAACTGGACCCCATATAAAGTGCAAGACTGACCAACCGAGTCTTTTTTCCAGTCTCTGGTACACCTCGAGCGGCTTCGCCGACAATAGCATACTTTTAAAGCTTTTTTGCAGACCGCTCGCCTAATATCCAATTGGCAATAACACAATTAAGTCATTGCAATATGTGGTACGCTATTTACAGAGGACCAGTCGCTTTATATAACATAATATCCTATTATAATTACCTAGAGGATTATTATAAGTATAATCTAGATATTATTAACCTAGCTAATATTAAGTAAATAAATTAAACCTATATCTTAGGCTATAATCCTTTACTTACTATAAACTTAAAGTCTATTCCTTAGTATTTCTTTATATAATATATTAACTAAACTAGGTTTTATATAACGTATATAATAAGTAAGTGTAACATGCAAGTGAGTGTAACACTTTTCCCTCCTACACCTAACTTTGCAATTAATTAATTGATTTATTAACCACCAGATATATCAGACCTAAACTATAAGGCTAGAATGCTTCTTGCCCTTTAGGCCCTTCAAAATGACCCAAAGCTAAGCATCTAACGTGCTACAGATATATATAAGGTTAATTATATAACCTTACGTCGCTATCAGAATGGCATTTAATTAAGACGCGATTCTATCCTAAAATCACGCCGGCTATCTAAATCTAAAGGAAGAGATTCTTTTTTACTTTATTCTTAACCTAGATTTGCAAGGATTTCCCCCCTAGCTATGTAATATAAAAGATATAACTAATTAATTACTTGCTGACTATGATGTGCTACTTATTAGCTAGCGCTAGGCTTATAACTTTATTATATAATACTAAGAGCTTAAGATATGTTTTTTTTATAAATATAACTATTAGATA
>JABEEQ010001344.1:0-19268 GCA_014824365.1 Fusarium sp. NRRL 66894 | reverse complement strand
CGATGATGTCGAGAAGAAAAAAAGAGTAGTGAATGAGAAATAGATGAGGGGATCAAGCTTGAGGCTGTGTTGTATTGTGTTGGGCAATATCGAGTGAGACAAGACCAAGGAGCTTGTCTCGATAGAAAGAGTTACCGAATGTCCCGCGATGGGTTGGGATGGGGATTGGAGCTGATGGAAATGGGGACACGATAGAATGGGGGAGGGGCCGGGCGTCAGACGACGGGGGTCACCACAGAGGGCATCTCGCTTGGGCCGATAGTGTATGGAGAAGGGTGGTATTGGCAGCCTGGGGGGTCTCTGTGATGCCAGCAATGCGTAGCTTAGGCGTTGAAGCGTATCGTGATCAAAGAAAGTTGGAGTTTGAAAGGATGATGATAATGGATGAGAGTGGAGCGATAACGGACGTTGTTGGTTCTTGATGAATCAAATCAATTGAGGTCTGGGTGAGAGGTTGGGGGGGAGAGGTAGCCTGTAACAACGTCCTAAGGGTGCTGAAGCTAAAGCCTAGAACAGCTGGTGGTCCCTGCTCTTAACTCTGCTGGCACAGTCTGGACCTGGTTTAGCTGAGATCGGATACTGGAGCCCGCGAGCCAGGCGGGCGGGTAAATGATGAAAAAGGTATTAGTCCGCGGGGTAGCGCGAAGCTATTCAATAAATCAAGAGAGAGGGGAGTAAAAAGAAGAACAAGATACAGATTGTTGGTGTTGAAAGGCAAGGTTAGGTATGTCTCAAGTTGATGACTGAGGAATCGAATTGACTTTGACTTTGACAGCTCACTCGCTCAAGTTGGAGAGCCTTCCAACCCTACAAGCGTCGTAAGCAATCCTGGCAAAGCTATCTTTTGGTGTAAACCTTGAACATGGTGATATTCCATGCCAACAGTATCTCCTCACCAGACAAATACTGCGGATTGAGGCCCGCATCATCATCAGCTCAATTACTAACAACTTTACCCTGGACTTGTGCTCGGTATTTGCTTTTTTTTTTTGTTTCGATATCTCCAAGTCACAACTCACAGATCTGCAGTCCTGACTCGGCCTCCCTTATCAGTATCAACGTCATGATCCGTCACTAAAAGTAAAGATCCTTGAACCCAGAATGTCAAAAAATCAAGAAACAAGCATTTCTGTTTCACATGAAATTTTTCAAGGTGACTGATAAGTGTTTTGAGTTATGCACATAATTACAGAGTAATTGTGATTTCATGAATTACAGTTGTTCTGGGTGAGAATATCAGACCATCGTCTGACCTACTCCGAATGATCCGGATGGTGATATGAATGTAACTATGCGTCGTATCTTCAAATCCGTATTCGGCATCTTAGAAGCACTGCCATGCGATTTGATCCGTTTGTATCATATTGAAACAGTTTGAGGTTGTAGCATGCTCTATACCGTCTATCTCTATCCCCACATCATCATCATAATCATCAAATTATACAACCCTACTTCGTAGGCGCCCAAGCCTGCAACCAATCCCTCATCCTCTCCAAACTCCCCTTCTCAGCCTCCGCCGCAGCAATACACCACTCAACATCCCAAACCCCCTCCTCCGCCATCATCTCCGCCAACTTCCTCCCCCTCTGACTCCCCTCATCCGTACAAAACCACAGCGGCGCATCCATATTCCCAACATCACCCAGCAGCGGCTTCACCAGCGGTAAAACCTCCCTAGCACTGGATGGTTTCGCTTCAAGACCTGCGTTGGCGCGGCCCGTTTTACACCATGGATTCGCGCAGTGGGGTTTTCCGCAGCCTGTCATGAGTTGTCCGAGATAGCGTCGCTCGATGCGCCGTTTGAGGGCTTTGCCTTCCGGGTCGTGCATGCTGACGTATAGGGGGCCGAAGCAGATTGAGCAGAGACCGATGTCGTTGGAGGCTTGTTCGGTGGAAGCTGTTTGGCGGACTTGGCCTCTTGATCCGACGCCGAACATTGTTCTTCCGCAGTTGGCGTTGCGGCAGATCGGCGGTTTGAGACGAGATACTTTGTCGAGTTCGTGATGCTTGAGATGTGTCTCCATGTCTTTCAGACGAACTATCTTATCGCAAAGATGGCATTCTGTTGTGCGTGTACCATCTGCAAGTTCGTGAGCTGTTAACCCAGACAGAACAACCTCTGGACTAGGATTGAAAGGATCGCCTTCTTGGGGAACCTCGAGATGACAGAACCGGCAGAGGATCAACTTCCCAGGACACACGCTCGTCTGATGCCTCGCCAAATCAGTCATCGAATTCGTCGAAAACTCGCAATTGGGACATTGTCTCTCCGTGTGAAATATGTCATCATGCTTCGCCTTGCTCTCTGTCGAGTTTCCAAAAGCATTATCCTTTTCACAATGCCAATGCGCTTCCCACTCTGGAGAACCCTTCTTGAACACAGATTTGCACTTGGGACAAACAATATTATTCCTCCGGCAGAAGTTTTCGTGTAGAACCATCGTCCGCTTGGGAACGAATTGTAAGCAGTTACTGCACTGCTCCTCGTCGGGAGAATGCTCTTGTTCGCTGGCTCCATTAGATAAACTGTTTGTTGCGTCTGGTAAATCCACTTTGGCTCGTAATGAGTACTGTAATGTCTTCGGAGACTCCGTGGCATCTGGATGTTTGTATCCATGCACCGATATCGTGATCTGCTCCGCTCCCTCCAATTCCACGTTGGTAGGACTTATCACAATCCTCTTCACCCCATTAACCGCTGGTGAAAAATCCCCAAAAACATGAACACTTTCTCGTGGAAGCGCTCGTTGTCGCGAAGATTTCGGCGTAACAAATAAATCTAGCGCATCTTCGTCTTCGTCGGTAGTGAGTTCAATCGCAAGAGCCTGCGACTTATTCCACGAGGGAAGTACGTAATCGACGTATTCGCCCTCAAGAACCTGCCCCTCAACAGCTTTCCAGATATCAATCTCCCCACCGGTGGAGCTTCCGTCCGTAGATCCTCTTTGCGCAGACATGATTCGTCGTAATGTTTCTCTCGCTTGTTCTTCGTCCAAGGCTTCGATATCGACTTCGAGATCCGTGTCCACTACGCAGATGCCGTCTCCTTCGGGAGCGACCTTGTCCACGAGCAACTTGAACTCCTCCCCACGTGCGCCCTTCACTGCCAGCATTGAGCCTTTGCTTAATGTTGTAAAGTTTTCGCGTAATTGTCGCTCGAGTAGTGGTTTCCAGTCATCGGGATTGTAGCCTGCTTCTAAGGGTCTGAGCCGTACGTATGTGCCCTTTGGAAGTTGTCGCGCCTCGACCTTGATTTGAATACCGTCCACGTCCATTTGTTCGCTTTCCTGCGTCGGGTCTTGTTCCAGATCTATCACCTCTTTCGGCGACACACATTCATCTTCTTGAATACCCAAAGCTTCTGTCAACCACGGACTCAGTCCCAAAGTTCCCTCCGACGCCGAAAACTCTCTGATGCCCGCAAAGACAGCATTTTTGTTCTTTGGGTTTACAAGTCGGAATATTAAAGGATTCGGCAGTTGCTGTGCGGTATCGGCGTCGCTCGAGGAATATGACCATGGATCTGATCGGGCTGTCGTCGTCGAGGGTCGAGATCGCGCCGCAGCTAAAAGTTGTTCGAGAGCAGATTGTGGAAGAAGAATCTTGTCACCGCGAAGATTCTTGGTCGCTATCGCAGAGGGACTTATCACGGGTAATGCGCTCGACCACCGCAGGGGTGCTGGCTCTTCCATGATTGGGCTGTAATGTGTAGAAGTTATGATGTGAGGGTCTGTGATGGTTTTGGTGGGGGTTGATAAGATGGAATTACGTAGTGGCAGAATCAAACACGAAAAATGATAGTCATAAGGTGAGAAACAGACATAGAAATGATAAGATTAATTAAAACTATTTTTTCTTCGAATACAAAATGTTAGGAGCACTGAATCACGAGAAACTGACTCTCAGCGGCGATGCTCAGTCAGCCATTTCGGTGACGTTCTTCCAGCATCGTCCAGAAGACAAACGCATCAGATCTGAGCTGCCTACACGCCTTACATAATCGGAAATCCGATCTCCGACGGACTAACAAATCACCGACGCCACGAGCATGTCGCTTTGACAATCTGTCCACCTCCTACATATTCGGTATCAGAGCTATCATTAGATCTCGCAGATCCGTATCATGAGTTGACTCAAAGCACAGACAATGTCCGACTCTTAATATCATGGTTAAAATTAGACTACAGACTATTCCTCAGACCCTGTCTAAAACATCCAAGTTTCCGTGCAACCCGGGGAGAATCCCGCCTCACTTTACACGTAGCAGACTGCAATGCCGGTTCAACACCAGTAATGTTGATTGTTCAGTGATCATCAGCGTCGTAACGTGGCTTGAGCAACTACGCGTAATCTCGCGCTACCTTCAAGTGTAACGAAGCTGGCGGGCTGTATCACAGCAGATCCGTCTTGGCAATTTGTATGGGCATAATGTCGATCGAAACAAAGACCCCAAACATTTTTTTTTATTCACCGCTCTTACAAGTCCGCGACTCTGAGTGAAACAGAGCTGTGTTGTGTTTGTGTGTTTGACCCCCACAGAATTTGAGCAATGGCTAAATGCAGCGTAACCCATCCATGATGGCTGAATTCAAGCGGTCATGATGAGAGCCGGCAATGCATCCCCGGACCGACGAGATACAGAGCTTAGTTCCTAGCTCTATCCTGTTTCTCCGTAACTAATTTGTAGACTATGTGCCCTGAAAAGATATTCATTTCATCATTTCCTTACACCAGAGCTTATCTTGGCAATTTCGGACGCCGAGATGTAAGATCTGCAAAAGACCTGGTATGTTGATCATGGCAGCTGTACACCCCAAAAGTGACACAGCTCATTTTACCCGCCATCCATCTTACAGTAAACACGTCTCAAAAGGGGGCTCTTTGATCTACGGAGTAAGGACCCCTACACGACCTACCCTTGCTCGTCATTAGCTCCCGCCGCAAAGCTCAGCTATTGAATGGTGCGCCTCCAAGATAAGATCCCCCAACTGATGCCATCTTGTCAAGATATCATCAGTCTGGCCGATTCTCTCACCTTGAAGTGCATCCAATCCCCACATCGACTGCTCACACGGGCCGATCTCCAAGGCCCCCCTCCCTCACCTCTCACAACCACTGTACTATGCATGTCTGTATCCGGTTCAGCCGGGACGTTTTATGTATCTGTTTTTGGTGTTGTTGAGGGAGTCCCCCACTTGCTAACAAGCTTGTGTAATGTAATTTGTAGCTTGACTCACAGCACGAACGTGCAGCATGTTAAACCCTCCGAGCCACCTGAACTTGGCTCGCCAATCCAATCTCATCTCAGCCCATCTTTCTACTATCCTGGCCATGTCATGTCCCCATCCCACCCAAACGGCGCATATCTCCCCCAGACCAAATCTCATCCCAGTAAATCGTTGCCGCTTTGGCCGCTGGCATGACACGGCCCATCCCTCATGTCTTGTCTCAACATCTGTACTCCGTATATAGTTATATATCCTTCACCACCAACCCTACTGACTCCCCTTCTTCTTCTTCTTCTTCTCTATCATATCCCCCTTATATCCCCCCATTAGCCCTCCTTGCCAGTTGGGCTGCCCCATTCCATTGAAAACACAGTCTTTTGTAATACTCATGGCCAGCCTGACATGAGCCAAGTTATCGTCAACCACCAAACGCGCGCAGAGATCACCAAGATCCAAACAAAGGGCTTGACCCTCTTTGACACTCTATACAATTCTCTCGTCCTTCGTCATACCCTTCCTTACCTCCCCGTATCAGGCCTTTTAAACCTCGCCGCAACCTGTCGTGATATTCGTTATCTCCTCCACGAAACACCCGGTGTCTTTCGTCATATTGATCTTACACGGGTCAAGACAGCGCATTGTGAAGACGCCCATAAAGAAACAGAGCGCAATCTTGCAGTTTGGCACAATGTCACTCTTTCTGATTACCTGACTGAAGATGAGTGAGTTCTCATTATCCACTCTACCCTTGTCCATTGCGCTGCGACCACTTTAAAACGGCTGTTAGCTTACAGGATCCATAGCTTCTATGCCGGGCCCTTGAGGGGCATTTTCTCTACCTTACGACAACGCGATATTCTTCGTGATGTTCAATCTCTAATCCTCGACGGCCTCTCTGTCACAGCTGAGCTGTGCCATGATATCATCAACGATCCGTCATACAGCGTGCGCATGCTCTCGATCCGCGGCGTCAATAACTTGAACCATGGCAAGCTTCGCGCTGCGCTAGCATACGCCTGTCGCAGTTCACGCCCAGAGAACACCCCACGACTCAAAGCAATCTACGTCTTTGGCCCCATGCCCTGTGATGAAAATGCACAGCAAAACGACTCCGACGCCTGGTGGTCCAAAAAGGGTCGTGTCCTCAACAGCACCAGCGACATGGACGACTGGGCCCAATGTCTGCTCGCCTGCCAAAGCCTGATCTCCTTCGACGCAGTGCTCTGTCAAGGTCCTCGCCACGCCAGCTCACCAGCCTTTGGGTCCTGCAGCGTCTCCTCGCCCTGCAACCCAGCCGTAGCAACCTTCTCCGTGGGCGGCTGCGCAGGCTGTGGCAAAGCGCCCGAGGGTGTCATGACGGCCAAGACGCACTGCTCTTCGCTACCTCTGCTAGCTCCGCCGCCGATCCTCTCGTCATCCGTGCAGGCTGCCACGACGCCGCGCCCGGGACATGAGGATTTCGTGCCGAGGTGTGCTGATTGTTTGAGGGATAGGTTTTGTGTTGCTTGTAATAAGTGGTGGTGTGAGACGTGTTATCACCCTTTTGGGGGTGATGATGCGAAGAGACATGTTTCGCGAAGCTGCTGGGAATGCGGCATCAATGTGCGCAACCTTTACCATCACTGAATATGGAGGCTAATTGGTATCTAGTGTAACGATTGTATTGAACGCACGCAAAAGTTTTGCAAAAAGTGCGGCGGCGGATACTGTCTCATTCACAATGAAGGATCATCAAACGCCTTTGTAAGTTTCCCCATCTTCCCAAACAAGAACGTTTACTGACTATTCTTAGTGTGACTGTATGTTATTTTGATCTCCATTCGCTTCAATCTATCTAACTTGATTCACAGGGTGTTTCTGTCGAGGTCGTGGTCTCAAACGAGTCTGATGCACCACGTAGTTGACATGTGTCAGTCAAGGTCGAATGCAACCTCACATCTGATCATGGTACAGTAAATGACTTGGCGCATTTGACAAGGTCCCTGGGATATGAAATGGAGTCCCTTTGGAAAGTGGACTGAGCGAGGCGTCATGATGAAGCGTATTCGGATTTCCACTCTTGTTTGTTGTGCTGGTTGCTTTGGAGTCGTGGCTTAAAATATGGATTGGATGAAACTCGACTCTTTTCAGATACTCACCACTTTTTTGTTTTCAATAATTGATTATACAAGGACTGGCTCCTGGAATCATACCACTTTTCCGCTCCAATCTTGAATAAGGCGACTCAGATGAGATATGGCACGATACCATCTCGAACCACCACTGCACCCCAGTCTCCCCGCTCGGAGTCAAAGTAGATCCGATAGAATATGGTTATGGAACGGAAATAGAACAAGTTAGTGAATCCACTCATTTTGGGGGTTTCATTTGGGGGTCACGATCTATTTTATTATTCCCATTGCTGATCGCTCACCTTAAAACTATCCCATTCCCCTCTCTTCACTGTACAGTACTCACAATTTACAACAACGTGCACATTTGACAGGTCAGGTCCAAATGGCGCAACCGAATGCGCAAATTACGTACTCGGTCCAATACTTCTCTTTCAGGTTTGGTCTTGTCGGTCCGTCGGGCGGATAATTCCCCTCTCTATTTGATAATGATTCATCATAGAGTGACACTGATATGCTCGCGATCGCGCTGGATGGCGATGGATCGCTCGATTAGGGGCGACCCTTGAGATTACTAACGGACCCTTGTTTTTTCTTCCTTTCATGATAGATAACTTTCACAGACAGAGAATTTATCTCTTCACTTGTGATAATTGTTTCGTGCTCTGCGTCTGTCAGATCCCGATATCGCCGAGCCCCTCCACTACCCGAAAACTCCAACGCCGCAAAAAATAACGGACCCAAGACTCTAGATCCAATTCTCAAGCGCATTCTTTTCTCCTCTCTCAATCTTGACCATGGCTGTCGAAAGAAAACCTCTCTCAGAGGTCATCCCTCCTCTCATCCTCGGAACAGCAACGTTCAACCACCAATACCATCCCGATCCAACTCACATGCCCTACACCGACATCGTAGGCCGCGCCCTCGCCCACAACATCCTCGGCTTCGATACATCTCCCTACTACGGACCCTCCGAGGTCCTCCTCGGCGATGCGCTACGAAAATTAACGCCTCCCCCGCCGAGGGAGGATTACTTCCTCATCACGAAAGCTGGGCGCATTGCGGGTGATGAGTTTGATTACTCACCCGCTTGGATCCGATATAGCGTTTGTCGCAGTCTTGAGAGACTGGGCACTTCGTATCTTGATCTTGTGTACACGCATGATGTGGAGTTTGTTTCGCCCGAGGAGGTCCTTGCCGCTGTTACGGAGCTTCGACGGTTGAGGGATCAAGGTCTTATTCGATATGTCGGAATCAGTGGATATCCTGTTGAGACGCTTGCATCGCTGGCAGAGATGATCTTGCGCGAGACGGGAGAGCCGTTGGATGCTGTTATGTCGTATAGCAACTTCTGCGTGCAGAATAGCCAGCTGGGAAACAAGGCATTGCTAGATCGGTTCCAAGCAGCTGGTGTAGACTGCGTGCCGAACGCCAGCATGCTCGGTATGGGACTGCTAACCACTCGCGGTATCGACAACAGTCCCATGCGTGCATGGCATCCCGCCCCAGAAGAGCTCCGCGACCTATGCGCCAAACTCTCCAGCATCGCACAAGACTCAGGCGAACATCTCGAGGAAGTCGCCATCCGGTGGGCCCTCGAGAACTGGGCGCGCGTAGGATCTCGATTCGGCACAAAGATAAATCCCGGCGACACGGGCCGTCTCGGCGTAAGTGTCATGGGCGTATCAAGCGTAGATGAACTCGAAGAGACATGGGCCTTATGGACAAGTGTAGTTGGCCTCGTAGGCGATGAGGAAGCGACGCAGCGCAAGGTAAAGATTGAGAGTCTCGTGAGAGAAAGGATGTGGCCTGCGCTTGGAAACTGGAAGGATTATGCGTGGGAGAGCGGCGGTCCTGAATTCGTTAATGCGAGACGGGTTGAGGATATGGGGGTTGTGCCGAGAGATGAGACGGCGGTGCGGTGGAGGTTGATACCCAGTGCGATGGACTCGCCCAAGATTTAACGTGAGGATTATGAATAGATGATTTGTTTTCCTGTTATGATGATGTGAGGAGGCTAGGAGAGTGAGTGAGGAGGTGAGTGATGCAGGGCCAAGAGAATAATATGGGGATGTGCATCGTATCTCGCATTCAACCTTGCTCTAGCGCGACGCCGTCTTACAACTGCCGTGTCGATCATCTAGATCTTCATCCCGAGATCTCAGCATCGATGACGATGAATCTGAAGATGCGTTTCTTTCGTATTTCGTATTTTGGACGCGAATTGATGTTGATAGTCTTCAGATGATAGGTGAAGTGAGGTATAAGAGCTCTGATTTCGTCGGACATGATGAATGACAGTATACATGTGAGACGGTCTCTATTTACTGGGTCTCAACCATGAAATTCTCATACTCAACCGCTTACACACTGTCTTTGGCAGCTCAGTTCGCTACAGCGGAGCTCAAATGTCGTCCCCAAGGTCCTGTTCTCCCAAGACCAACAGCCCTCGCCAGCTCTCCAATCTTTCAAGCAGCAGCCGCCAACTTGACCGAAACTCTCGAAGCAGCTGTCTCAGGTTCAGTCACTGCAGGATGGCCTACCAACAATGTCTCCTTCTCACTCGCAGTGGTAAGCGCAGATCAAGACGACCCTGGTGTGCCAATATGGGAGTATCACCACCTTACAGCCGCCAACACAAAGGGCACTAAGCACCTGAATAGAGATTCTCAGTATTTAGTTGGGTCTATAACAAAGGTCTTTACGGACTATGTGCTAATCAAGAGCGGTATGGATCTTAATGCGCCGGTTACGGAGTATCTTCCGGGGCTTGATGGGAAGTCCAAGATTCAGTGGAAGGATGTAAGTTTGAGGATGTTGGCTTCGTACTTGGGTGGTACACCAGCGAACTGTAGGTTACCTCTTTTATCCGAATGAATAGTTTGCTAACCAGGGGCAGATGGGTTCTCCGACTTTTACCCCTTGAAAGAAGTCTTCCTTGCATATGGTCTTCCCCCGATTGAAGACAGCGACTATCCACCATGTGGTGTTGTAGGCCTCAACAGGGGTTGCACAGGACAAGGTACGGAAGAAAGTACAAGGCAATTACATTTATACTAATGGTGTTCAGAGATTTCGTCGGGAATGAAAGACTCTCACCCACAGACTACTCTCAACGAGAGGCCAGCATACTCCAACATGGCCTTTGTCATTCTCGGTATGGCTCTTGAGGGGTACACTGGGAAGACCTTTGCACAGTTACTTGAAGAAATTGTTTCAGGTCCACTTGATATGAACAATACGTTTCCTTCGCCTGGCGATGATGATAAAGGAGTCATTCCGCCTGGAGAGAGCAGTTGGGGCTCAGACTACAAATTGAACACTCCGTAAGTACAACACGACAAAAGGTACCATTCAAGTACTAACAACTATTAGTGCAGGAGGATTAGTTTCCTCGCTCTCCGATATCTCCAAGTTCTCACATGCCTTGCTCTCAAGAACATTGAACATGACTGCAACCGAGATCAACGGCTGGTTCAAACCTAGTGCGTTTGCAGGAAATGCATATACCTTGACCGGCATGCCATGGGAGATACTGCGTCTACCAAACCTGACACCTGTCCATCCTCATGATGTTACTGTCTATGGCAAGAGTGGCGGTGCGCAGAACTATAGGAGTCAGCTCAGCTGTGTTGATGATTACGGTTTGGCGATCATCATATTGACTGCTGGTCCGATGAAAGCGGCGCCTATTCTTACGAATGCTATGCTCTCCACTTTCGTAGCTGCTGCTGATGAGGTTTCGCGGGATCAAGCGAAGAGGTATGAGCAGAAGTACATGAGCGATCACGAGGATGATGTTCCAATTGAAGCGTCGTTGAAACAAGACAAGGACTCGATGATCCTCGCATTACTACATCGCAACCGCACAGACATCCTCTCCAGTCTTACAGAGATCTGGGGTCTGACGCTAGGCGACTTTCTTCCAAACGTTGGACCCAAGATCCGAGTCTTTCCAAGTCAACTTCATGAGAACGCGACAATAGATGAGAAGCATGTTACGAAGGAGGTATGGCATTTGTGGCCTGATCTAAACTCAGGGTTTGAAACGGATCTTCCCGGAATTGAGATTGAAGAAATGAATTGCGTCGGTTGGTCGATTCAGGATTGGGTTCATTATGGGGGTGAGCCTCTGGATCGGGTTTTGGTATACGTTGGTGATGATGGAGATGTGAGAGGGTTTGAGGTGCCGTTCTTGCGATCGGGAATTCTGTACCCAGCCAAGTAAGACTAAGGACAAATAATCACTCACCAAGTAATTGAGTACATATTACGTTTCTAAACTAAATCCCTGAGGAGCAATGAGTTCCCTCATGCCAAGAGCAAGATGACTGTACATCATGAATTCAACTCATGATGGCTTACGTAACACCCCTCCCATCAAATCCATCGCGTCAACTCCAAAACCCATCACCACCACCTCTCTCATCCTCCAACTCCCACCATGGCCGGGCCACGCAAACCCAAACCCGCCGCCCCAAAAGGCCCATCAACAACCCTCATCCTCGACAACGGCGCCTCCACCATAAAAGCCGGCCTCATCCACTCCTCCACCATCCCCCCCGAACCTCGCATAATCCCCAACGTGATCGCCCGCGATCGCACGCGCAAAATCTACGTCGCATCCGAGCTAGAAAAATGCCGCGACTTTGGAGAGATGCAGTTCCGGAGACCTGTGGAGAAGGGGTTTATTGTTAATTGGGAGGCGCAGAAGGAGATTTGGGATAGGGAGATTTTTGAGAGGGAGGAGTTTGATCCTAAGGATGCGAGGTTGATACTGGCTGAGCCGCCGAATGGATTGCCGATTTTGCAGGCGAATTGTGATCAGATTGTTTTTGAGGAGTATGGGTTTGCGAGTTATTATCGGGGTATAGGTGAGCGACCAGAAAGTGGTAGTGGGTTGAGATTGGAGTACTGATTGGAATAGGGTCGACGTTTAATGCGTATCACGATGTGCAGAATATTTTCCGAACGCCGCAAGAGACTCCCACGGTCGCTAATACCCCCGCCGAAGCTGTCATGGTCATCGATTCCGGATATTCACACACAGCCATAACACCAGTCCTTCGGGGTCAACCGTTACAATCTGCGATAAAACGATTAGACGTCGGCGGCAAGGTTTTGACGAACTACCTCACACGATTAATCTCTCTGCGACACTTTGATATGCGTAACGACACATATATCGTCAACGAGATGAAAGAACTATCATGCTACGTCTCACCCGACTTCAAAGCCGATCTCGAAAAGTCATGGAAGGGAACGAGAGGTGAACGTCGACCAGATTATCTGTCCGGCGGCGGTATTGCCAAAGATTACATCCTTCCCGATTTTCACGCGCGTTTCAAAGGAACTCTCGTCGACTACGATCCCACACGCCACTCCAAATCCCGAAAACTAGCAGCCCAATCCGAAGAAGACGCCCTGACCCTCCGCAACGAACGCTTCACCGTTCCCGAACTCATCTTCAACCCCTCAGACGCTGGGATCGGACAACCCGGTCTCGCAGACCTCGTCCAAGAATCTCTCCACGAACTCCCCATTGGTCTTTGGCCTGCTTTACTGGCGAATATTATTGTGGTAGGGGGCAATACGCACTTTGACGGGTTTATTCAGAGACTGCAGAAGGAGGTTGTGCAGAGGGTGCCGGATGATTGTATCGTTAGGGTCGCGAGACCTGCGGACCCGGTTACGCATACTTGGTTTGGGGGTGCGAATCTGGCGTGTCATCCGAATATTGAGAGGTTGGCTGTCACGAAGGGGGAGTATGAGGAGCATGGTGCTTCGTGGGTGGCGAAGAAGTTTGCTGCTGGGTTGGGGACGTGAGAGGGCAGGGAGACTTGAGTATCTTCTATCAGAGTTGAGCAGCGGCCCTGCTTCCGTGGTCCTTGGCGAGACGTTTGCATGGTCATTCGGCTGGCATATCGGATTTCGGAAACGTTTGACCTGAGCGGCAGTACAGCAAACACACTAAGCGCAGGCTTCATATCCGGTCACAGATGGGCGAGCCATACTCCGACGATCACCCCGACAGTCAGTTGCGCTCCCATATCTACATCTCCTGCAAAGTCCAGGCTCAACTAAGTATGCGATGGCCATTCGGACAAGCCAGCTTTGCACGTCACACCCTGAAGTCCAGTCAAATGCTCCTGCGGGCTTGTTTGTCCATCAATATGGCATTGATGAACATGCTTTCAGGCCATCTAGACGCCTTGCACTTGGCAAGCACAATGACAAAGCCGAAATACCAACCAAACAAGTACATTACTGTAACAATAGTCTATGAATCTAATAACAAAGCGCACGCATCAATCGCCCATGGTATCATAATGCCCATCCCTTACTCAACATGAATCATAACCTTACCACCACTAGACCCCTTCTTCAAATGCTCAAAAGCCTTATCCGCCTCCTTGAACCCAAACGTCGAATCAATCACAGTCTTGACCTTTCCCTCCACCAACCAATCCCTCAACTGGTCCAGATCCTTCTTCTTATTCGCAGTAGCATACGTGAAAAACTTTGCCTTTACGCCTCCTAGGAACGAAGGTCGCACGAGGTTCGTCGTTAGGCTGAGAACACTCTTGGCTGAGATGTGACCGCCAACAAAGACGAAGCTGCTGCCGGGGAGGAGGAAGTCGTTTGATGAAGCGTAGAGATTGGGTGGTGCGTCGCCTACGTTGTCGACGCAGTGATTGAAGACTTGACCGCGTTTCTTGAGCTCGGCGATAACGTCGCTTGTTTTGTAGTCGATAATATCATCTGCGCCTAGACTTCTGCAGAGATCTGCTTTGCCCGTTGAGCAAGACACAGTAACAGAGCATCCCAACGCCTTGGCAATCTGAATGCCCCAAAGTCCAACACCACCCGAACCACCATTCAAAAACACCTTATCACCACTCTTAACATACGGCGCAATAGTCTGATACGCTGTCAGTCCCGCCGTCCCAACACCAGCAGCTTGATCCAGATCCAAGCTCTGCGGAATGACACTGTAACCCTCCTTATCACAAACCGTATACTCAGCCAGCGAACCCCAAGACTTCGTCGGCGATGCTCTGGCTAGTACATAATCTCCTTCTTTCGCGTCGGTAACGTCTTCTGCGACTGATACGACGTGACCGCTGAGATCCATGCCTGGAATCTTGGGGAATGAAGTTATGAGACGGGCTGCTACGCCGAGTTCGCAGACTTTGTAGTCAGCTGGGTTGAGAGCTGCGCGAGAGACTTTGACGAGAATCTGGCCGGGTTTGAGGGTTGTTGGTTTGGGGATTGTGGTGAGGTGGAAGACTTTTTCCATTGGGCCTGGATGGGCGACTTGCCATGCTTGCATTTCGGCCATTTTGAAGTTGTTTCTGTGTTATTGCGTGAGGGGTTCGTCGGGTCAGTGTAAAACTAAGGAACGCTGAAGTCGAAGTCGAAGTTGATAACAAAGATGTAATGTAGTAGAATCGCCAATGATGAAATCACATGAAACAAAAGTCAATGGCATGCAACGTGCCCATCATGATATAAGTATCAATGACGTCTTGAATAAGAGGCGAAAAAAATAAAAATTGTTAAGAACGGGTGGAGATGCCTCGGCTCATGAATCGGAACAAGCACCAGAACGGTTCTGGAAGCCCGTCTATTTTATGGAGATATTTCTATATACGGCGTATGATTTAAACTTTGTTATTAAACACTGGGATGTTATTATTCAGCTTGTTGCATTCATGCAGCAGGAGTCATTCGATTATGTTCTATCGTGCATCCCGCGGGTAGAGTTTTCGTAATGGGTTGCGGGGTTGCATTGACGGAGATTGAAGCTTCGAGGGGGTTCGTCAGGTTTGTGGAGTGGTATTTTGGCGGAGTTTTGTGAGGTCTGCGGAGTTGGATGAGATTCGTTTTGAGGTTGGACTTCCAATTCTCTGTAGTCGAAGTGTCTTCAATGTGGTGACCTCCAAGGCGATGCCAGGTTGTGCGACCCAAACCACTTGGTGAGTTTGCGTGTGTTCCTGCAACCTCTCACCAATGCATCTTGTGTATATCCGCAAGGCTCCAATTGTGTATCTTGAAGCAGCGACGTCAACCACATCGCGATCGTATTCAACATTGACACTTGCCAACAATTACCGTTGAAAAGCCTCAGTAACGGCCCAGCCCGAGGTCGGTCCGCTCACCCCACGTATGCCTCCCAGTCTGCTGGTCAATGGCTTCAGAACCCAGCATAACGGTACACACCCAGCCTTCCGCATTTTGTTCATAAAGGAGGCGCCTTGTAGCCACAGGATGAACGCTGCTTCAGCGACGGCGTAGGGTGGCATTGGTAGAGATCTCACTTCGATGGGGAGATAAGATCATGATGCTTGGACGGTCGTGGATTTTCGGTATGCGAGAATGACGTCGTGGTTGTCGCGTTCGAGATGTCCAGTAGGGTTGGTGATGTGAGGAGCGGCGACATCCTCGGAGGGTCAGCGCATTCAAGCTTGCGAAAGGGCTGCGCATTTACTGTTGCGCGCTTGTTGTCTGCTGAAAGTCAGCTCTTGGATCATGATGGAAATGATCGGTCATTGTGACACGCGCAACGCGAGAGGCTGCTGGCGCATGAGCTTCATAGAAACAGCTTGTCGAGTTGCGAAATACCGGAGCTATTGAACAGGCTGCATCTGGGAGGTATGAACGTTCTCAACACCGGTCAATTGATCGTCATTGATGGTAACTGTGGATGATGGAGCTTTCGCTTCGAGTCAGAATATGGAGTCCCGATCGATGATGCTTACTCACAACCCCAGATCCCCACGAAAACCAACCCTGCAGATCTAGGGTAACTTTCAACAATCACATTTCAACAACGACAATCGCCAAACCGTTGCATTGTCAATGATGATCGCTTTTTTTCGTATGTTACCCTATCAGATCTAAAGATCTTCATCATGTCATGTCAAAGCGGCGGTCGCCATTGATGATATGATGGGGTTTTCGTATGCACACGTTGACCGTTTAAAAACACACGATACATGCAGCTTTTTGTTTAGCAAGATCGTCATCCAGAATTTATCGTTTACACCAAGCCGGAAAGAGCACGGAGCTCATCATCACGAGACCTCAAAGTATTATAAAACAGGAAATAGATATACAGTGCATTTGCATAGAGCTGACGATCTTGGCGCCAAGGGAGAAGTCAATTCTATGGCTGAAGCATAATTGTAACTCTCCTGTTACCCTTTTTACTTTCTGATTGCTACCCTGTGGACATGGATCTGATTTACGATACAGTGACGGGTGAGTCACGGATGTCTTGGCCGTCTGAACCGAACGGATTCAACGTTGCGTTTGGCATTTAGAGTCAATGGACGAATCATCGAGAGTAAACGGAATGAATGGCCATTGTTGCATGTTGCGGGGAAGAAGAAATGAGATGGTGTGGATGGGATGGCAGCGTCGATCAGCAGGCATGCCAGCATTGGGATGGTTGTCCTGGGTAATCATTACCATGAGACATCTAGAACTAATCATCCCATGGACTACAGAGAGGCAAAGAAGGATCAGTGCCGTCAGAGGCTTACTCTACTTTGCTAAAAATTAGCTGCAAAATATTGAATATGTCCATGACTTGCTGGAATCCAGAATGCAACAACGCCACTCATAAGAGTCGATCTGATGAGTGACCTCCAATTAACCAGCAGAGCAACGAACGATACGGAACAAGACTGCATTCGGAATACACATCCGCGTTCTCTTCGGAAACACGGCTATTCAAAATTCTCGGCCGAGTTACAAAATAACCATACTTTTTTTTAATATAAGAAAATTCTTTCTTTTTTCTCCAGTCACGAGGAACCCCGGAGTTAGGCGTATTTAATGAGCTGGGGGAATCTGACACGATGGCTTCAGAGTGAGTCCGGCCGAGGACCCACTTGGAACAGAGACAAAAATTGATGTGATGTGAGCCCAGGGGTGATTTTTCGGCAAAGCCTAGGAAGAACTTCGAGACTCCAGTTTATATGGAGTGGTTGATGGAGTATTGCTTGGTCATGGTTGACATTACTCTATCTCAATAACCATCTGGTCTGTTCTTGTGACCCACGGAAATATGAGGGTCAAGTTAATACAATGGATCGATTCCGAGGCCATGGTTCAGATCATGTGTTGAAGCATCAGATTCTGGTGAATACCAGTATCTCGGTGCAATATCAAGTGTAACTTCACTCCGCCGCTGACATGCTTTATCTCGACTTGCAACGGAACCAATGGCGAATGCACCAATACAAGGTAGGTAATTAATTTACAGCCAACATGGGAATTGCGGCTATTCAATTCAGTATGTAATGTTTTCCATAATGTGAGCTAGACCCATTCGCGGCAACCATTTACGGCTCGTGTGAGCGTTCCTTTGAGTCTTTGACGGAAGAAAACGCTGTACGGTATTACCAAACCGCAAACGCACCCCTGGCTTTTGAGTGGTGTGGTGCAGCCAGCAGCTCCTGTTCTTGGCCAGGCCCTTGACGTTTCGGCCCGGAAATGATGCATGACAGGACGATTCGCGGTTCTCGTGACGATGGTGGCTTGTTCGTCTTCCTTTCAAACATCACCAACATCATCAATTCATCACTGACTATCGAATGTGAAGTTCTGAAGGAATCAGTGCTCGGTGAAACGGCGATTCTCCCCGCAGCGTCGCTTGGCTGAAAATCCGGAGATTCTGGGGTCAGATGCATGCCACTATAAGGAATCTCGGTCGCCGACTCGGAGGCACTCTTTCTCTTTGACACTTTTCTCTGGGGGAGGAGTCTCAATCTTTTTCCCCAGAGTGAGTGAGGTCTCATGAGTGGAAGCTATTACCCCAAGTATTGGGTTGGTTGCGGTGGTGAGCTCGGTCAATTACAACCCATCCATGCAGTCGGAGCGCAGGGGCGTAGCGTCTCGAGTACCACCGAGAGTTGCCCGGGGACCCCTTTTTGTATCTGTTTTTTTCTGCTGGGTCTGCTCTTCACTGGCTGACTGATTCTACGTGTGGTGAATTTCCCCGCGTCGGGCTTTTGGGGAGGGTGCTTGAGACTGCCGATTACTGGCTGAAGCTCAAAAAGTGTGGTGTATGCTTACGGAAACGTTAGCATGGGATTTTTAGATATGGTTACAGTTAAATCAGTGATCAACATCAAGATAGACTTCACTTCGCATTCAATCTAAGCTAATCTTTAAAAATTTAGAAGGGTCAATGCCACGATGGTAATTTCATGGATTATACCGCCAGCTTGGTTCCCTCTTTCTTTAGAGTCCGTTCCCGTCTGACTCGAAACTCTAGAACATATTCCATGGATCTTTCTCTCGTGGAAGGTCCCGTGATGGAAGGACAAGCGCAAGGAAATAAACGGCCGGGCGATACTCGGCGCTTCTTATGTGGCCCTGTAGACCCAGGCCCGTTAACGTTATGGGTCAACCGCCGTCGCCCCCTCCACTAAAAATACGGACAAGTTAATTGTCTTTTTGTTCGGCCTTACTTCGTAGCACGCCCTCAGCGCAGCCCCACGAGATTCCCCAGACCAGCCCAGATCAAGATATTGGAGCGCGTCAAGTTTTTCGTGATGATTTTTATTTAATTAAGAAAATGAGATCGGGAATGAGTAACGAACGTGTCTTGTGAGACAGTGACATGTTCACCACATGATTTTTATCGTTGTACATGAAATCTTGGTTGATGAGTCGGCAATGGGTATGTGATTAATTGGCCTTGGGCTTGATTGTTTATTGTGATGCTATTCAGTGTCAATCATGATGGATATGGAATGCATTTTCACTTAGACGCCCGAAATCTTCAAAGCTTTTCTCCGTATTTTTGCCATGCTTTTCTTACCCGCACCCCACTACCCGAACCTCATGGCATTCTTACGTCCGCCTCCGCCCTTTTATGGTCTTCCTTCCATCGCTATTTCCCCCCTGTTCCCCC
>JABEEQ010001343.1:0-23813 GCA_014824365.1 Fusarium sp. NRRL 66894 | reverse complement strand
GACGAGAGCGGAGTCGGCGGTGGCGTTTGGCTTCTCGGTCATGAATGCTCATGAGAAGATTCTACAGACGCCGACGAGTTTACGTGTATACGCTGAAGACATCATGATGGTTGGTGTTTAGGCACATGGGACTTGCGCAGGACGACCGCTGAAGTGAGAGGCAGCGTCAATCGAGGACGGATGCCTTAGTGAAGCCTATGCTAGTGCACCAGGACTTCTGAGACGATGGAGCTCGAAATTACGAAATTCGCTGCCAAGTGGCGGCGAATCTGGTTCAAGGGTAGCCAGAGACCGTAGTTAATCCAAAAGAATACCATGAGTGTTTGCCCCTCATTCATGATTAGGTATGATGACATGTAATGATTTCCTGACTGTGAATTGGTGTTGAATGAAGACAAGCCCTTTTCTCGAACTCAAATGAGACGTCAGACTATTCGTGTTCGAATGTACTTAAAACATCTTTCATCTACCTTCGTATATAAATCATAATCAGGTTAAAGTTTTCCCTCGAAATGAGGTTGTGAGCGTGAATAGCGGGGCTATAAGGCCTATACATATGAAAGAATTTGTACTGTAATATAGCAGCACAACCACACATGACTCACAGTGTGAATTAAGATATATTTCTTTTTTTCTCAACTGATTTTACTTGGCCAGGTGGTAACTTATCCCTATTTTTTAATGTCGCAACTCTTGCGAACAGTTTCTAAAAAGGGAGACTGGCTGTGATAAAATATGAATACTGATACTCGGCAGTAAATTCCGAGCCATCTTCACCATATCGCCTTTCATAACCATCAAGAGCATTCCGCGGCTGACTACCATTACTGTGTGTCGAGTGAGCTCCACCAACTAATCGATCCTCATCCCAGCATTTCCCATATCAATTCTACAACAACACGACCAATAACCACATCCTTTCAAAATGGTCAAGAAAGGCAAGGGAAAGTCCAGTGGCGGTATTGATCTTTCTGATCCCATGCCATCTGCGCCACCTAAAGACCAAGGGAAAGGCAAAAAGGGCCAAAAGGGTGGCACTTCTACTCCTGAAGCAGCTCCTTCAGGCCCTCCAAAACCTACGGTCAAGCAGCTCATCGGCGGCTCTTCGTGGACAGGAAAACTGCCAGTAAACCTGCTCAGCGAGTACTGTCAGAAACAGAAATGGGAAAGACCCGACTATGATACCAAGAAGACCCCCGATGGTTTCTCTGTATGGGTTACCATGAGCGCCAAGGATCCCAAAACCCAGCAAATCACCAAACTAGAACCCTTCAAAATTCCAGCAACACATAAGCATCTGATTACGCGCCCTACGGCAATAGAAGCCAAGCATGCCGCAGCAACATATGCCCTCTTTAGAGTGTGTAGCATGCAGAACAAACACACGGTTCTCCCCCCAGAGCATAAGTCATTGTGGAAAGACTTCCAGGCCCTGAAAACCCAAGATGTGAAAGAAGGCAAGGCCTGGATGTATGAACCCGACCCGTTCAAAGCACTTCAAGAGCGTCAAGAGGCAAAGGCTGCCGCAGAAAAGAAGAGGAAAGAAATTGAAGCCGCTAAGGCTAAGGCTGCTGCCATGCCTGGTGCTTCTGGGCTGGTTCTTATGAGTAATGCCGGTAAAGGAGACGGCCGGTCATCCAACATTATGAAGGGGTGGAGCACTGCGCCCAAGGTCGAGATGGGAAAGAAGACAAGAGCACAATTGGAGACGTTGCTACGAAGCGGCGTCAAGTGGAACCCAAATGGTGTCCAGATGTCGAAACCTCAAAAGGATGCCATTATTGCTGAATTCAGCAAGCTCAGCTTCCGCAAAAGCCATGTGGAAGAGGCAGTTGAATATTGCAAAGACCGAGAAGAGACGCTCGAGTGGCTTCTTATCCACGTTCCTGAAGATGATCTTCCCCGTTGGGCCTTGCCAGAGAGCTATGCGGCTGGAGTGTCGGTTGGAGCTACAAATCTGAGAAGAGAGGGCATCATCAAACGACTAGCTCAAGCAGGTTACTCACTTGAGCTGGCTACGAGGGTGCTGGATGAGCAAGGCGTTGATGAGGATAAAGCCGCAGAGACTTTACAAAATTTGCTGTTTCCCAGAGAACCCAAGGATTCCGCCGATGCTGACTTCTTGGATTTGGGCTCACCTGAGGAACAGTGGGAGGAAGAGGTTGGGAGTCTTGAGGCAATCTACGGGGATGGTTTCGAACGTGAAGGCGATAACGTCATTCGCATTAAGCTCGATTCTGTCAAGAATTGGCAACAGACCGTCGATGCCTCTTTGCAAGTTCGACGTCCAGCTACTTATCCTGCCAACTTGGTCCTTTCGATCGTGGCCAACATTCCTTCTTATATCAAGCTTAGCATCATTCGAAAGGCACTGAAGTACATCGATGAATCTTTGCGCGATGAGCCAATGAAGATCTACCTGGCCATGGACTGGATCCAACAGAACATCAATGGCATCATTGAAGAGCCTGGAAAGCTGGTGGATATCTCGGCCGTCTCCTCAGCCGCAGCCGAGTACAAACCTGTTGCGGCTATTGCACAGAACAAACGAAGTACACGCGCCCCAAAAATGATTAAGTGGATCAAGGATGAGAAAAGCCGGGAGCAATGGCTTCGACGACAAGAATCATCATCATTGAAGAACATGGTATCCAAGCGTCAGGGTCTCCCTGCATGGCAGATGCGAGAAGCCATAATCGGTACCGTCAGAAGCAACCATGTCACCATCATCAGTGGAGAAACGGGTTCGGGTAAATCCACACAGTCTATGCAGTTCATTCTGGATGATCTGTACGCGCAAGGTCTTGGTGGTTGTGCAAACATGATTGTTACCCAGCCACGGCGAATCTCAGCACTTGGCCTTGCGGATCGTGTAGCGGAAGAGAGATGTACACGCGTGGGCGACGAGGTGGGATATGCTATTCGAGGCGAATCTCGGAGGTCAAAAGATACAAAGATAACATTTGTGACGACGGGTGTTCTCCTCAGGCGATTACAGACTTCAGGAGGCCGGGTAGAAGATGTGGTGGCGTCTTTGGCGGATGTCAGTCACGTTGTGATCGATGAAGTTCACGAGCGCAGTCTCGATACTGACTTCCTACTCAACCTTATCCGCGATGTCATGAAGGCCAAGAAGGACCTGCTGAAGCTAATTCTGATGTCTGCTACGCTTGATGCCGCAACTTTCAAGAGATATTTTGCCTCGGAGGGACTCAGCGTGGGCACAGTTGAAATTGCAGGTCGAACGTTCCCTGTAGACGAGTACTATTTGGACGACGTAATCCGTATGACCGCATATGGAGTCGAAAGCTCTGATACGGAGTTCATCAGCGGAGAGGCTCTGGGTAAAGTCATCCAAAAATTGGGTCATCGCATCAACTACAACCTGCTCGTTGAGACGGTCAAGGCCGTTGATTTCGAGCTATCCTACGAGAAGCAACCTGGCGGCATTCTGATCTTCCTCCCTGGAGTTGGTGAGATCAACCAGGCTTGTCGCGCACTCAAAGCTATTAATTCGCTTCATGTTCTGCCACTTCATGCTTCGCTCGAGACACGTGAGCAGAAAAGAGTGTTCTCTGGTGCTCCTCCGGGAAAGCGAAAGGTCGTGGTCGCAACCAATGTTGCAGAGACGTCCATCACAATAGACGACATTGTTGTGGTAGTTGACAGCGGAAAGGTCAAGGAGACTAGTTTCGATGTGCAAAACAACATGCGTAAGCTCGAAGAAACGTGGGCATCACGGGCTGCCTGTAAGCAACGACGTGGTCGAGCTGGTCGAGTTCAAGAAGGCAAATGCTACAAACTCTTTACACAAAATCTCGAACAACAAATGCCCGAACGACCTGAGCCAGAGATTCGACGTGTTCCATTGGAACAATTGTGCCTCTCAGTTCGTGCTATGGGAATGAAGGATGTCGCCGGGTTTCTTGGCAGGTCTCCAACACCTCCTGACGCGACTGCTATTGATGGAGCTATGAAGCTCCTGCGACGCATGGGGGCACTCGATGGTGAAGAGCTTACAGCTATGGGTCAGCAGCTTGCCATGCTTCCAGCTGACCTTCGGTGCGGCAAGCTGATGGTGTTTGGTGCCATTTTTGGCTGCCTGGATGATTGCGTAACCATTGCAGCGATTCTGAGCACAAGAAGTCCCTTTGTTTCTCCGCAAGAGAAGAGAGATGAAGCGAAGGAGGCTCGTATGAAGTTCTACAGAGGTGATGGGGATCTCTTAACTGACCTTCAGGGCTTTCAGGAGTGGGATTTCATGATGCAGGACCACATACCCCATCGTCAAATACGGTCATGGTGTGAGGAGAACTTCCTCAATTTCCAGACCTTGTCTGACATCTCCAATACGCGCGCACAGTACTACACAGCTCTGGGAGAGATTGGTATTGTGGCGCCCTCAGAAGCGGCAATGGAGGCCCATGCACATGGAGTTAACTCTGATGGATCCCAGCTTCTAAGAGCGCTGGTTGCGGCGGCTTTCACACCACAAATCGCTCGCATCCAGTACCCCGACAAGAAGTTTGCAAGTTCAATGTCTGGTGCTGTGGAGTTAGACCCTGAGGCAAGGTCGATCAAGTACTTTAACCAAGAAAATGGACGCGTGTTTGTCCACCCAAGCAGCACGTTGTTTGGAAGCCAGGGTTTCTCGGGGAATGCTGCGTATATGGCTTATTTCAGTCTTATCTCAACCAGCAAGATTTTCATTCGGGATCTGACACGTACGTATACTTCTCGTGTTGCAAGTCTTGTTCAGTTTCACTAACATATCAAACAGCCTTCAACGCATACACACTCCTACTTTTCTCGGGACCCATCGAACTCGACACTCTTGGTCGAGGTCTACTTGTTGACGGATGGCTCAGACTTCGAGGATGGGCGCGTATCGGTGTTTTGCTGGCCAGACTCAGGGGAATGGTTGATGAGTTGATTGCAAAGAAGGTTGAGAGCCCAGAGATGAATGTCAAGGACGACGAGGTCATTATGTTAGTTAGGAAGATGATTGAACTCGATGGTATGGATGCTTAGGTAAAAAGTGTTGGGTCATTGTCATTTAGGCCCTAGGGAGGTCATGATAACGCAGATACCTAGAGATACATTGGAATTGAATTCTTGAGGTGACAGCAGCATTCTCAAATATACCGAGGCCTCGAGCATGGCTAAACAGTCAGTAATTCAGATAATTAAAATCAAATATCTGAATTCTGAGGAACTTTTATGTACCATACAACTCCAAACATCTGTTCATGCCTGTGCTTAGGAGACTTGTGCATGGAAAGGCGACTCCACCGCGGGGCACTCTCTATCATGAGTCCTGCGCCGCTCTCACCACAGTATAAACACTAACATTAACACCAACACCAACAACTGGCATCCTACAGACTTTTCCAATATTCCCACCTAAGGACATGTCTCATCAAGATTCAGAGCCAGAGGCGGCCATTACCAAGGAAGAGATCCATGGTGAAGAGCCTCCAAAGAAGTCAACCCGCAATGCATGCAAGTCACACACTCAACTCACTCATGAAACATTCTTACAAAGTGACAGTCGCAGAACTTATGGCTCCAAAGAGAAAAACGCCACCCGAGACGAATACAGCTCGGCCATCGCGTAGCGGAAACCCCTTCAAAGACCGCATGGGCTTGGGTGCATATCTTGAAGATCCAGCCTCATACCCATCCTCGCGCGTCATCTATCACAACGAGGACTTTGTCGCTATAAACGACCGCTATCCAAAGGCTACAATTCACACTCTGCTTCTCCCTCGCTCGTCAAAGTACAATCTTCTCCATCCATTTGATGCCCTGCATGACCCAGAGGTCCTTGCCAAAGTGAAGACGGAGACTCAGCGCCTCAAGGCTCTCGTCGCAAAGGAACTCCAGCGTCGTCTTGGCGTGCACAGCCAGAGTGATGCCCATCGACAAGCCGTGCTCGATGGAGACGCCGAGCCGGACAAGAGCGGGGAACTCCCGGAGGGTCGGGACTGGGCCGCAGAAGTCAAGGCCGGCGTGCATGCGGTACCAAGCATGAGACACCTTCACGTGCACGTTTTCTCGAGAGATATGTTCTCGGAAGCATTGAGACATCGCAAGCACTACAATTCGTTCAACACGCCGTTTCTGGTTGACCTAGACGACTTTCCGCTTGCAGTCGATGATCCACGCAGGAATACAAAGGAGGAGGCGTATTTGCGCTGGGATATGAAGTGCTGGAGATGTGAGCTCAACTTTGGCAATCAGTTCCAAAAGCTAAAACGGCATATTGAAGAGGAGTATGAGACATGGAAGAAACTTTAGAGAGGAGAAATGGGACGGGATGGGATAAAAGGGCCTGCTTTACCCGTCTGTAAATTAGCAATGATATTCATACAACTCCTGAAGAGCATAATTCCAGTATAACGATTCCATGAATTCTTCCTGACCCTCACCCCTCGTATTCCTAAGCACCTGAAAGCAAATCAACCAGACCCAGACCCTATTGTAAACTAGGAAAATTCAGCTCGATGCTGATTATTCATGTTGTAATTTCTGTGTTGGCCATAACTGAAACCTTAGTCGGAATCTTCGCCATCCTCATCATGTGCCTGTAACTAGTCAGTAAAAGGTGTTTCAGGCTGAAGGTTATCACAACGGAATCTTACCTCGTCC
Organism: Fusarium sp. NRRL 66894; assembly: GCA_014824365.1. Classification (NCBI taxonomy): domain Eukaryota; kingdom Fungi; phylum Ascomycota; class Sordariomycetes; order Hypocreales; family Nectriaceae; genus Fusarium; species Fusarium sp. NRRL 66894. The sequence goes on along the minus strand of JABEEQ010001343.1, from coordinate 17,162 downwards.
TTAGCGGGCGACTCGTCGGCGGCATCATCCTCGTCGGCTGATAGATGTTAACGCACGATCATTTTAACACTCGTGTGGAAATTTCTTACCAGGCTCATCGTGCTTGGTCTCTTCGTCATCTGATACATCAGCAGCCTTTGGCTTTCTGCCACGCTTCTTGCCATCCTTAGGCGTTGTAGCAGCAGACTCTGTTCCGCTAGCAGCTCGACGAGGTCGACCACGTCCCTGCTTTGGCGTACCGTCGTCATTCACTGCAGCGACCTTCTTGGGTCCGGTCTTCTTCTTGCCAGAACCTGGGGGTCGGCCACGGGGGCGTCCTGTTGGAACATAGACCTTCTTGGGCATGGGCGCAGCACCCTTGGGAGGTCGTCCACGACCGCGCTTGACGGGAGCTTCAGCGGTGTTCTTGGTCACTCCAGCGGAGGATTTGGGAATGCGAGGCGAGGCGTCGTCCTTGGACGCGACATCTTCCTTGGTACGCGCCATGATGCGATAGAGAGAAGATGGCGAGAAATTGAAGGAGGGAAGAACGTGAGAAAATTTCTCGAAAAATCACACAGTAAAGCGCGATGCTAATTTATCCGATCAGATTGTTGTAGATGAAAACGCGACAAAAGATTGTTGGTGTATGTAGAAGAAGAGAGGGAAGACGAGTGCTGGATGCGTTTCGTCTGCAAAGGTATCTGTACCTAGGTAGATAGGCAAGCTAAGCTCAGCTAAGGTGCAGCGCCCTAATTACCAGTAAAATTGATCAAGGGTGGCTGGAGTTTAATTCGCGTCACTTGGTCCCCGCGTCAAAGAGTTGGGACACTAAGTGCGACAGAATAACTCGAGTAAAGAACAGTAAACAAAGAGAGGCAGTATTTCATTCAGATAATCAGTGAAGCCTAGACTGGATTCAGACTAGAGCTGCCGAGTCTCGACGGGTCGCTTGGCCCAAGCTCCCCTCTGTTAAACCAGTCAAAACTTGTACTCCCCAGACAAGGCCCCCCCTGCAACTGCCCCTAGCAACGTGAATGACGCTGGTAAACAAAAAATACCTACAAGGGAAGACGGTGAGATGTGGGTTATTCTTCGACATCGACTTCACGACAGCATCGACAACGTCAACAGCATTCTTGTGACGATGGCTCTGGACTCGAGATTGATGCCTTCCTCTTCCTCGCCCTCGGCGTCTTTTTATGAGGGCAGGGTTCACTCTTCAGCTTCAACGCCATCGCTGAGATCTCGAGATGCGGCTTTATCCATGCCCGCCAGAATGGAAGGGGGAGGAAATGTCAAGGTCGTAGTCCGAGTGAGAGCATTTCTCAAGAGAGGTGATTATATATAAGCATCCAGTTTTCGTTTTCATAGAGCGTATGTATCTGACTGGTCTGCAGAACTTGAACGCCAGGCAAAATGTCTGATTCAAATGGACCCCATCACTCAACTCACAACACTCTCCGCACCCGATGATCCCGACCCAGAGGCTGCAAAGCTAAAGGCCAAAAAGATCATCGAGGAGAAGAAATTCACTTTCGATAACTCCTTCTGGAGTCATGACACTAACGACAAGCACTACGCCACTCAGGAAGACGTCTACAACAGCCTTGGCGAGGACTTTCTTGATCACAACTTTGAAGGTTACCACACGTGTATCTTTGCCTACGGACAGACTGGATCTGGGAAGAGTTACACCATGATGGGCACTCCAGACCAGCCTGGCCTGATTCCTCGGACTTGCGAGGATCTCTTTGAGCGTATCGACGCGGCTCACTGCGAGAACTCAAACGTCGCCTATAATGTTCGCGTCTCATACTTTGAGGTCTACAATGAGCACGTCCGCGACCTCCTCGTTCCTCCTCAAACACACAAGGCGCCCAACTATCTCAAGATTCGCGAATCTCCCACCGAAGGTCCATACGTCAAGGATCTTACCGAGGTGCCCGTGCGAAACATCAACGAGATTCTGCGCTACATGAAATTGGGCGATACATCTCGTACGGTAGCGAGCACCAAGATGAACGATACCAGTAGTCGGAGTCACGCCGTCTTCACGATCATGCTGAAGCAAATTCATCACGATATGGAAACCGACGAAACGACAGAGCGAAGTTCTCGCATTCGACTGGTGGATCTGGCTGGTAGTGAGAGAGCAAAAGCCACCGAGGCTACTGGTGCGCGATTACGTGAAGGGAGCAACATCAACAAATCCCTGACCACGCTGGGACGCGTAATCGCTGCTCTAGCAGACCCCAAGGCTGGAAGAGGTGGAAAGCGAAAAGAGGTCGTCCCATATCGAGATTCCATCCTCACATGGCTTCTCAAAGACTCACTAGGCGGAAACAGCAAAACGGCCATGATTGCCTGCATTGCACCCTCAGATTATGATGAAACCCTCTCCACACTGCGATATGCCGACCAAGCCAAACGAATCCGGACCAGAGCTGTTGTCAACCAGGACCACATATCAACAGCCGAGCGAGACGCGCAGATTGCTGCCATGGCGGAGGAAATTCGTATTCTGCAGCTTTCCGTATCAGACTCGAGACAGCGTGAGAAGAACGCCAAAGAAGCTGAGGACAAACTGGAGGAGTACCAGACTCATGTCAACTCTATGCAGCGAATGATGGAGGAGCGCAGCATGGTAGCCGAGAGTAAGATCAAGAAGCTTCAGACAGAGAATGAGGCCTTGAAACTACACCTGAAGCTCGCTATCGAAAGCCTCAAGAACCCTATTCCTCCTGTTGTCGTAAAGCCAGAACGTGAAGTCGACGAGCAGGACAAGGAGAATGCCTCCGAAAATAGTGAGTACGATGACGATCAGTACGATTCGGAGAGCACAGCATATGGCGAGGATGAGTTACAAGAAGAGATGCAGCAATACCTCCAGGATATGGGTAACTTGAGGAAGTTGATGCAAGGGGACTTGACGAGGTTCAAGAATGAGAACAGCGCGAGAATGCCACTGGGCGCAAGGGAAAACCTCTGAAATGAATGACCAACGAAGCACAATTGATTGAAGGAGGATTTGCTAGCATGAATGGAGCACGGTGTTTTGGAAGCGTTGTTTGAATGACCGGGTCGGATTGGATTCACTGGATGTCTCTTTGAGTTTGCTGGACAATAGGCTACGTTACGTTACATTACAAATGATTTAAATATGAAGAATTCTATCACACACGAGCCCATCAGGGTCAATAGCATGATAAAATGGACCATAAAGTTGATGTTGACCTATTCATCCGTGCGTGTATGTGTACCTGAACCATTATGGCCCCTTTTAGACGGCCTAGGGACAGGGTCTAAGGGAGGTAAGAAAACTTAAGACCTCTATCCCGTAAGTGACCACAAGACCCAGGTGAGTTTAATATAGACTTACTAAGTCTTTAGACTACCTTAGTTGTTTGAGGATAGCTTAAGGTTAGAAGTTTTTTACTCCCTAAGGGGTCTTGAACCTCAATCTGTGTTTGTGCCCTCCTCCTTTAGAATTCCCAGTATTTCCTGCACTTCATCTAGAAAGGCTTCGGTCATTGGAGGCTCGAATCCGGCGTCCTAGAACTGTGAATGGGCTTTTTCTGCCCAGTCTAGCAAATATCAGTGCATAAGCCAGAGCAGTTTAGAGAAAGTTCTAACCGCATCTCTTTGATTGTGCAGATTCCCGACGTCTCTCTCCAGGTCCTCGATTCTTTTTTTGCTGCGCTTGGTAAGTATTTGAAAGTTCGGATACAACGGGCGAGTTGCAATCTACTTTGCAAAAATGCTGAGAATTGGCCCTGTTCTCGGCTGCGGTGAGGCGTTGTTCGAGTTCTGAAATGGTATTAGAAAGTGAAATTATGTTGGGTTTGTTTTACCTACGTTCTAGCTTTGATTCCATCGACTGGCCTTCCAGGTTCTTCTGTCATCGTGGCCTTTGAGGAGGCCAATGTGGCTCGAGTATCGGAAGTTTTCGAGACGGTGTTGCTTCGTAGGATGGCCCGGCAAATGTATCCGTCGGAAAAGGAGAAGTTGGAGTGAGGTACCTCGCGGCCTCTTGAATTGGAGGGAACTGAGTATAGCTGGGGTCGTTCTCACTTGGTGTGTTCCTGCTTGATCTTGCAGGTGTAGCAGCTTCTGTCAAATCTCCTCCGGTCTGTGAGTCCTGTCTAGGATATTTGGAATGATTATATTCTTCTTCTTCGTATCTTCGTTTCTTTGACAAATGCATCGGCCTATCGTCGCCGATCGGTGACGAAGGCGGAGGAGTAGACATATCAGTGGTCATTTGTGGCGGAAGGACTCCATGGCGACGATGGTTTAGGCCAATTTAGAACAAAGCACACGAGCAAAGCTGATTTGTAATTGTCTGTGTATGGATAAAATGGTTTTGAGATGGTTAAATTCTTCAAAGAGGAGAAAGTAACGAAGAGAAAAAGAAAGTGGGAGGTGCAAGACAGGAACCAAGCAAGGTTCACGAACCGTTGAGCTTTCCGTGCAAGAACGCATAACTGTCACAGTCAGTGACCTCTTGACAGGCAAGTTAGGTATTTTAGCTACTACCTACCTTAACCTATGTGACAAAAAGAAAGCTTTGTTTCTGAGTCCCTCTGGACAGGTCAGAACTTGATAACAAATTCGTGACTCTAAGTTAACGTACGCATGCTGTACCGCCTAAAAAAAAAAAAAAAGTATAGAGCTTTTGTAAATTTCATGTTGTTAATCAACAGATGCAAAATCTACTGAGAAAATTACATTCATACGAGTCTACTAGAGAATAGTCGTTACACAGAAGCACCGCAAGTATGCCAACAAGCTCTTGGTGAAGTGCGTGGTCTTTATACGTTGTCATCATGTCTTATACAGGAGCAGGGACCAATTTTCTCTCCCTATATACATCTCCTAAAGTCAAATGGCAAGAGTTTTGTCTTATATCTTTATCACAACATGTGAGAGGTCAATATGTTACAAAATATTGTCTTCATACTGACACATACGGGCATTCGGCCAAGATTAACTACTGATAGCGACATGATACGTTAGGCAACTACATAAGTACGCTGATTGGCACGGGTTTTCTTAACTTGTTGTTTGGTACATGTGTGAGCAACTCTATCTCGTGTGAGTCTTCTGAATTGGGAAGCTTTTCTGCTATCATGACCAATTGAGCCCTACATATACCATAGGTGGGATCATCAAGGACAGCGGCTTCACGTCAAAGGTTCCATTAGCTACCACTGACTTGAAGTATCTACTAACGCAATACATTCATCGTAGGGGAGCGAGAAGCTGGACGGAAAGTTTTAGGGTTGGAGAATTGAGCGACTCTAAGACTGTCAACTACAAGGACACCGATGGCCCGCACATAGCCATAATGATAAAAACCTCTTCCAATCCTTCAGTTAACACTACAGAATGAAATGTCGATATGATCGTCAAACTAGTTTCACTAAGCAAGGTGGTTGACCTGATTGGCTGAGTTGGTTCGTAAACTTCAGTTTCAGTCTCGTTAGGGATATTTGAAACTGTCACAGTGATTCGTCAGTATGTCAGCTGAGAAAATAGGACGTGCCTTGAACAACTGTATCGGAGGTCAACAATTGAGCAACTGACGATGTTTCGTCACCAATCAATGGAGATTGCAAAGTATCTTATTCGTTGCCTCAAAGACCCCGCAGTCATGTCGTATCATGTCATGTCAACTATTTCTGCTGTGCTCTAATGACGGAAAACTTGACTTTTCTCAGGATAGTTTAAATGTTGAGATATGTAGGATTTTTTAGGGTCAACTGAGTAGTTTCTTTAACTCGGTATTTTTGCCCCCTATCGAGAGTCTTATGGAAGTCTTTTGACATCTCGAGGCATACCGACCTAGCTTCTGTAACTCCATCCTACTTAGGCATATCCCCACCATAGCTCGGCGTTTGGGCATCTACAGGCGCAACAAGGTTCTTAACCTAAACATTCGAAAGTGAGTATTCAGGTCTCTTTATTTGAGCTACTACATACTGGCCTTCTCCTTATATGCCTGCCATTACTCGCTTGTTATTAAGGATTGAACGACGAAATAGGGGCTGTTAATAGTTAACCTGTACTAAGGTGTCTATTCCTCTTTCTGTCTGACGTGCCCCTCACCAGCTAAGCTACCTACGTGACAGGGTTGCCTCTGTACTGTAGTTTCAACTTCAGCCTCCGTGCTCATCTCCGACCTTTGACTTCCTCACCTCCATACTCAGCATTCTTACATTCGTTTTCCCTCCTTCTTCATCCCGTATCTTACCAACATGTCTTCCCGTCTACCTCTCTTTACTCGCGGCTCCGCAGACTCGCAATCTCAGGAGAACGATCCCAACTCTCCCGCCGAACAGCGCGACGATGCCAAGCGAAACTTCCTGAAGACGATGCGAGCGCTACCCACTCAGCATTATTGGAACGTCTACTTTGACCGACAGGCCAAGGAAGGGGAAAGCGGCGATCAGTATCACTCTGGGCTGGAGCAGCTGGGTACCCAGATCGAGTCGGTGCAGGACTTTTGGCGATATGCCAATAACACTCCTGTCGGAAATATTGGTGTTCGCGAGTCTTTGTATCTTTTCAAATCAGGCTTCCGCCCTGTCTGGGAGGATCGGCGTAATATTCTTGGTGGAAGCTGGACATTCCGTTTCCCTAAGAGCATAGGTCCTGATGTGTGGACTCGTGTTCAGCTCCTTGCTATTGGCGAGAAACTCCAAAGTGTTCTCGACGACGGTAAGAACTCTACCCACAATGAATACACTTGTACTCACTTCTCTTATAGACGACCAGCTTTGTGGTGTTGGTCTCTCTGTCCGCTTCAACTCCCACCTCATCACCGTATGGCACCGCGACGCCTCCAAGAAGAACTCGATCGACAACATCGTCAAGTGCATCATGGAAGAGCTCCCTCCCGAGATGCACCCCAAGCCTGACGCATACTACTACAAGCGCCACTCAGACCACGCTGGCTTCAATCCTCCCCCAGAGCTCAAGGTCGTGCTCGATTCCCGCCGACAGGAAGAGGAGAAGCTCGCTGCTGCGGCCAAGGGTGGTGACGCCAAGCCAGCGGTGACGGTTGAGTCTCCGCAATGATTTTCACGAAAGTTACGACATTTGGTTTTGCGCTGCTATATAGTTCAGGTTCATTTCAGGTAGTTGGGTTCACATAGTGTGTGCTTGTCAGCTCACATATCCCGTCCCGTCGCTATCACCTATGGGGCATGCATGCATCTCATAAGGCGTTTCAGAATTAGGTGGTATTATACATATGTATTGGCCAGGACCGTTGATCCTGAAGAACCTAGCGCTTTTAAGATTGTGTAATTAGATTTGGAAACAGTGAATGCGTAGGGCTACTCCTTGACTCCTGATATAGACATTGGATAGCCGATGCCTCTTTTTTTATGAATTCATCAAGGTACCTCCAAACAAGTCTAAACTCAGTAACACGTACTATACGCTAATAGTTATCATGTATGTTAATCTGCAAACGACAATACATGGTTAGCATTCAGTGCCTCATCCCTCATGTTGGGCTTCTTACCTCTCTCAATGCAACATTGCAACTCTTTGGGGCGATTCTGCTTCATCTTATAGTATCAACTTCCCAGGTATAAGGGGAGTTTCGTTTCTTCGTAAATCGTAATATGTTGGCGCTGTCTGGAAGCTGGGGAATCACCTCCAGACACCAGCGCTCTTCATGACTCCATCAAACTCCTCAACGCCCACTCCCCTAGCAACACCTACGCCGCCGTTCGCCTCGAGAATCATGTCCTTGAGCAGTTCCTCGTCGACATCCTCTTTCAGCACAGCAGCTACGCGCCGTAGGTGCGCCAAGGTAATGGGTCCGTCCTGGCCGTTTGTGAATAGTCGAAAAGCCTCCTCGACTTCTGCGCGATGGGCGTCCGAGTCATGCTCTCTCGTATGGAATTTGAGGGCGCAGATTGCGAAGAAAGGTTCAAATGTCGCGTAACCGTCATTTTCTGGGTCCAGGATTGATACGAATTCTTTAAGTTCTGCATGAGAAGAGGGCGGAACACCGAGGGCTCTAATTAAACAAACATATTTCAGCCAAGAACTCAGAAGGTTCCTCACATGGATACTTACATGAGCGCAGACTTGACGTCGTCAATAGGCAAGACTCCATGCTTCTCACCGTCCATTGGCTCCGCAAAGAGGCTGAACGCCTCACGGATCTCGCCCTCTTCTTGCGCAGTAACGTTATGCTCCTTTGCAAGTTTAGACTGGCGCGTCTTGGGCGCGGCGGTTGCGCTGGTCGCGGGAGCTTTGCGCTTTGGAGGCTGAGATAGTTTGTTAGACCATGTCTTCACTGATATACATTCAGAGGGTGCATTACCATTTGCGCTTGCGAAGAACAAAAAGCAGTTGCGCGCAGTCGCGATGGTTGATGTCACGATGGACGTTTTTAGTGACAATAGTGGGTTTGACATCCGGTATGTACAGTGCTCAAACACTGTCTCTAAGTTTTATCCAAACTGTACGGGCCTTTTTAGCAATGAGCTTTAATTGTTTTTTTCTTCACAGGCTCAAACCATTTCCCTTTAACATTCCATCTCAACATTTCCAACAGTCTCTCCGGGCTGATTTTACAATACACTCGCGCTCTTTTGGAGAATAATCACCGCGAAGTGCTCTACGGTTTGTTTGTTTATGTCTGCTACGCCACTACCATATAATCGGATTTCGACGCCGACCTGCTCTTCTCGATACCGTGACGTTCCTCAACATTCGCTTCTAAAAATGCTAGAGCTTGCCGCTTTGAATTTACTACAGCGAGCAAGTGTGGACAGTGAAGCAAAATTAAAACAAGCCTCGTCGGACAACTTCAAACCGGCGTGGTTCCAGCGGATAGCAAGCGATGTCAAGTCTTTGAAGACGGGCACCTAGCGATCCATGGAGACATACATTTGTAGTACTCAACTTCCAACGCAATCAGTTATTCACTCAAAATACTCGCTCGCCCTAGGCAACTCAATTTCATCCATGTCTTTGGTTCCTTCTGGCCCCTACTCAACTTGATACCTATATCTTGGGCTCTGGCTCCCTTCAGACTAGTCAGCCGTGAAAGGATAGTGAGGAAGTGTCACTACTTACTCACTTGAAGTTGTTCTTCATTTCACGTAACTTGGCCATAACTGCCACAGGCTCGGTCTCACCTGTCTGCTTCTGAATCTCAGGATCCTGTGATTGTTAGCTTGGTAACCTGGCCTGTTCATGATCTTTGACGAACCTCAACCCTCATAAAGACGTTGTGTTCCTATGCAAAGTCAGCCATTTCATATTGAGAGAACTCGTAGATTCGAGCTACCTTTTCGTCTCCGATGGTAAACTTGCCAGTGGTGACCTTGTTGTTCTCGGCGAAGGAGTGCAGCTTCTGTACAGCATCACGCTGAGAAACAGATGCGGCAAACTTGACATTGGCCTTGGTATACTCATGGCCCGGCTGCCAGAATATGAGCCTCAATTTCCTTTTGTGTTGGCTCAGAACTTACGTAGACCACAGTATCATCAGGCAACGCCGCAAGGCGCTTGTTCAAAGCCTCATGCATCTCCTCCGCATTGCCCTCGAAGAATCTTCCACAACCTGTTAATTATCAGCATAGGCCCCAAACATCCTTGGAAGCATTCAAGGTTTGCTCAAGCTTACCGCCAATGAAAAGGGTATCACCCGTGAAAACAGCTTTGTCCTTTCCGTCTTCCACAAAGAAGCAGATGCTGTCCTGAGTGTGGCAAGGTGTATGCACACCCTTGAAGGTGATGTCGCCTAGCTTGAAGGTCTCGCCGTGACCAGGTGTCTTAGTCACACCCTCGCAGTCTTTGCCGCCGATGATGTCCAGCTTGGGACTACCCAGCTCAGCAAGCTATTGAATGTTAACAAGTATCCATGGGAAATCATTATGTGGAATCTTACCAGTTTCTTGTTGCCTCCTGCGTGATCCCAATGGCAGCAAGGAGGTCAGTCTAGGTCGGCAGTAACTGGCGGTTAATGATACTTACTGATGGGTGTTGACAATGGCTGTCAAGTTGATCTTTCCCGCCTGAATAGCATCCTTCAGGATAGGCGCAACCCTGAAATATACATCAGCAGCTTCTCAAATATTCTCAGGGTGGTTACTACGTACTCTGGAGGGTTTGCGGGATCAACGATGACGGCATCTTTGGACTTATCGTCAACTACCAGGTAAGCGTAGTTGTTGGAGCTTCCCTCCCCTGTTGAAATCAGTTTCAAGTTCCTCGGCTTTCAAAAGGATTCTGCGGACACGTCACATACACATAGGAATTGACTGAATATGCATGGCGCGAGTAGCAACGAGCTACATCATCTCAGCTAGGCACACTTTCAGAATTGAACAATTGACTCACAGCACTAGATAGAAATCCAATTTTCTGTCTGATAAATGGCCGACTTATAGCGAGTCTATACATAAGTAGGAATGTGTAAATGTCAAGGCAAGTTGAAGGCGGATGCGCTGTAACAGAACAAGGTCGAATGAGACGTGAGGCTTTGTCATCCAAGCGAGGCATCATGGCTCCAGTATCATGACGTTTGCCGATGCGGGCGACTGCACGTGATATGTCCGGGAACAAATTCAAGATCACCCATATTTGTCTCTACAGAATGGTTTTATGTCCAGTCAATAAGGGGTATCAAATAGCAAGATTGACTGCTCGTACTAAACAATCCCAATGGGTTTAGGCTTCCATGTGCCTTTGAACTGTGACCAGCCAAAGTCATCCTCCTCATCAGCTTCACCAGTGTCAGGCTCTGTATCTTTCATCGTCGTATCAGCGGTACCGGATTTTGACGACTTCTTATCTTCCTCGGACTCCTGTAGCCTCTGCGTCAATTCTGCGCACTTCAAAAAGGCTTGATTGCCTGGCAAACTGCCTTTGACCTCTTGAACCGTCTTGAGAACACGGCCTCGAGGCCATCGTTCAAACTCCTGGAATAGGGCCGCCAGCTTCAATTGGTCTCCCTCACCGAGATACCGCAGTACTGCCTTGCGACACACATCGCTATTATCCTCGCCCAGCTGCTTCCAGTAATAATCCCAAATCCACAGTAAGGCCTTCTTAGCTGCTGTGCGCAGCTTTGCCAATGAGGGTAACTGTTCGTGCGTTGACTGATGGCGAAGCTCAACAAATGTAGCGGGTAAACCAATAGTCTTTGCAATAGAATACATGCTCTGCTTGCGCTGCTTGTCCTGATGGCCATCAAGAAGACCAGTAACGAATCTGAGGTTCCATCAGCACTGTCACACAGCAATGGATCTCAACTGGCAGAACTTACCTGCTAAAGGCTGCTGAATATGCTGCTCGGATTGCATACGCTGATGAGGCTGCATTTTCTCCAGCGGCTGCCTCTCTATCACTCAGCATGGCGGCCATCAACAGTGCTGTTGACTCAACCATGTGAGGACAATTTCCTCGCTGCATCCACATCGACACACGCGCAACCGCTTGGTGCTGCCTCTTCTGTGTTTCGTTATCGTCCAATTCCTGTTGAATTTGTATGTTTACGCTGCCTTCAGAATGGCTGGAATGCCCTCTTGGCTCCTGTGCGTTGGTGTCGATGCCTGTGTACATCTGCTCGCGTACGAGCAAGAGTTCGTAACGGTCGCGCCATGGTGTAAAGACGTATTGTACCATTTCTTAGATATTTCTCTCTGGGGTATTCGATAGCAAGCAGCACCCACTCGCCTATTCAGGGGAAATAGGAGTATGTGTATTGCTTTCTCTCTTTCCTTTTGGTGTTATCGGGCACTGGGTTGTAAGATTTTGTTAGGATGATAATTTTTCAGTGTCAAACGATAGATATCTACCGCTCGAACAAGCTGTAATTTTCTTGCCAGTAGCATCACTTTTTTAATGCTCTATGTGTTTTATTGTGCAACCTACAATATCTCAAGAGGCTTTCAAGATTATAGTCATGATTTCTTTCAATTCCTTATTTTTTCCTCAACACCTATTTCGGCGCCAATGTCGTAGATAATCATTTCAATAAACACAAAGCACAGTCCTTAATGCCTGAGGTTGGTACTAGGCATCTAAGCCTAATAAGAAAATTCAGAGCGCCCGAACTTCATTTCTTTTTTTCTCGTAGTCGGCATTCAATAGGCGGTATCTTGAACGTATCCCTATTCTAGACGCTTTTATTATGCGGTTGTGATTTCGGATGGTAGAGATTGAGAATGGAAGTTTGGCGAGAGCGTATAGCGCCTTGCCAATCAGCACAGTATAAACTTAGCGGTTGTCGCTACCATACCACCCAAGCTAAAGTACCTACCTCCCCTGCCCCCCTACTCCCTCAACCTTAGCAGCTTAGCTAGTAGGAGGTAGGTTGAGCAATTTTCAGGTCATGAGGTGGAACAGAGCTCCTCCGAGTCTCATTTGGAACATGCTAGTCATGTCTCCTAAGAAGGCATAAATAATCCTACATCTTGATCCTTTCTCCCCTGTAACGTTAATTCATATGACTGCTAGCTCTGTCTACGGAGCTTCCGAACCGCACAGAGTGTTAAAGTTGCTAGGGTAAACATTTTCTTTGCTGAATCGGCTTGAGTCGCTCATTCATCACAAAGTGGAGCCAGCCACTTTTTATTCTTCAGCCACAACCGTCGCTGAGCAAATACGTAATGCCGTAAAAAAAGAAATCGGAAAGAGGGGGTCATGCAAACGCCACGCAGGGCTGGCTCCGAGTGAGGAGGGGGCGTCAAATCTGGGACTTGACCAATTGAATATGCTGAGTCAATTGCGGATGCACGGACCTGCGATATGCCACATGTTGGACAGGGTTTAGCACAGCTAATCAACGTTGGAAGGAGACGCGGCTCTTTTTGGATCCACCTCATACCGCCTGTTTTTGCCAACACTACCTATCTTCAACGATGGAGTGGTGAGAGCAATGGATTTTGTTTTCGCATGATACGCATCGTGTCGTTATTATTAGGCCATAATAGGGGGTTCGGGGGACATGTGGTAAAGTCGTTGTTTTCTCAATATCTGGGTTGTTTATTTCTTCATTGGGTGACTATTGGGTGGCTACCTGAGCCTTTCTTTGTATCTCCTAGTTTTGTGCCCTTTGCACGGGGTATCCATAGCCAGACTCTATACATATAGTAAATTCAAACGCTTGCACCCATGTTCCTTATCCTGAGATCCAGATGCACCGACCTTGTCACCCTGTGTTTTCCCTGTCCCCAAAAAGAAGCAAAAGCCGGCTTTTCCTGCCTACCAGTGAACACCATAGTGATACAAAATTCATGTCATTATTCATGTGTGCCGTTACAAATTTCGAGATGCAGCGGGTTTACTGCTCCTCATCTTCATCTTCGTCGTCATCCTCATCCTCATCCTCTTCGTCAGATTTGGGAGGTTCCCATGTCTCTTCGAGTTTCAGGCCCTTGCCTTGAGGTTCATGGTTCCTGAATGATGACCCAAGTAAAGATGATACAGTAGATCGATAGTTGTTGAGCTGGGGATCCTCGTTATACTTCTCTGGAGTGTCGTAAAGTCCCATTCCAACCAGAATCTCGCCATCTTCTTCCGCGGCGTCTTCAAGAGCCTGATAGTGAGGATCCTCTGATACTGCAGGCTGAGATAATTGGGTTTGTGGGAGAGTCTCAGGGGTGGGGGGTGTTGTTGAGCCAATGCCGTGCATGATAAAAGTATTCCAGTCCCATCCATTGCTGTCTGTGGCCTCGACGGGTGCAGAAATAACAGGCAGTTGACGACCTGGCAAGACCATAGAAGCAGCGGGGGAGTGATGCGACATGTTCGTTCCCTGGTAAGGATTGTAGGACATATTGTCGGTAGATTGATATGGGAGAGGGAGATGGGAGAATGCCAGCGGAGATGTACCGCATGAAGTTGAAGCCATCATTGGAGAATAATGAGCATAGTTCCCGTGCAAGTCTTGGTGATCGGTAGGCAAGTGGCTTGTGGTCAAGGCATACGCGGGCTGTTGCGCCTGAACATAGGGTTGCTGGCCATATGAAACCGGATGCCAACTCACAGGACGCGATGGTCGTGGGGCGGGTTGCTGCGACTCAACATCACAAAACGCTGATAACTGTTCCATTATTTGCTGTTGTCGACGTTGCGAGTTGCCGTCATTCATCAGAGTCTTGCGGCGAGCCATGAAACCAGACGAACGAGGACTGTTGTTGGCGCTTGAAGGCTTGGCCACTCTCATAGCACCTCCAGATCGTTGTCCACTGGACCCTCGTGAAAACCTTCTTGAAGCCTGCGAGCATGCCATTTGTTGTGTGTGGTCGTCTAGCATTGTGTCGTAAGGATATGCGATGGGCAAAGAGCCTGCTGGCTGCACACCGAAGAGTGGGTGCATCATTTTGAAGTGTACCAAATAAGTAATATGATATGGAAAGTTAAGATGTATCGAGGGAGGTTGTCAAAATGACGGCTGATATTAAAGTCGTTATCGTGCTCAAGAGAAGTTAATTATTGAGTTGCAAGTAATGATGGCAGATCCCAAGAGAACTGAGAAGGGCTCAGCTTGATTATGTATCGTGAAATGGTGGTACCGGCTCCAAAGGGGTTCGAGGGGGTTAACGAAACATGGGGCAATCGATGGCTTGAAAGATAAATCGAGTCTAGCAGCTTTGAACAAGATCAACTCTCCAAGGATCTGAGTGTGGGCCGGGAGGGAGACGCATGGGCGAGTTACTAGCGACATGATGGCTGTACTGTAAACCGTAGAATTTTGAACAAGCGTCAAATCAGAGTCCAGCCCATGGGGGGCACTTGGTTAGGTTCCTCATCACAATTGACCCTCACTTCACGTTCCTGTGCTAGGATTGTCAATTTCTATCATGGCAGCTGGGGTGGTGGGCTGCGTCATACGAGCCGGCAGGGGGTGTGTCAACGGGCGGAGCCAACAAGCAGTGAGAAAGGCGGGCGGGAAGCAGTGCCGGAGCGAGAATCAGGCTGCTGCTCTGGGGATTGAGACGACGCCTGCGGCATGGAGTCAAGGGTTTCTTGTGTGAGGGCGTGTCGAATGGTGCAGAGCAGGATCAAGTGGGATTCACGCCGATTTGGTAGGCAGACGCTAAGTTTGGCGTGGTACCGACAAGGCGAACAAGGAGGAAACAGGTGGTGATGGTAACGATGGGGCCTCCCGCCGCTATGATTGCGTTGCAGACCCATGAGAGCAGCGTCTCTAGAAGAAGTGGACATCATCGGGTCGTCTGGACTCGAGGTAAGCTAGGCAAGTCACCCCTGCCGCTAGGGATGCAGCTCACATGGAGTAGTGGAGAATAGAAGGGATGGAGAAGAATTGGGCCCACGGGCTGGAGTCGTAATAAAACACGATGGTCTGGATAGTCAACCAGTCTGACCGCAGCATCCGCTTAAGACTCACCAAGCAGTAGGGGGGGTAAGACAATCCCAAAGGGGTACACCAAGTGTTGCACCAGGCGGCGCCACAATGCGTGCATTTTTGGGGCCTGAGACGGGCTGGGGGACCACTACTAGGAAGCGCCGCGCCCAGGCCAAAGGATGGGACATTTCCCAACTGGTAAAAGTGGCACTCGGGAAGGGTCTTGAATCTCATCCAAGCGGGATGCGCATCACTGCTTTGGTGGTTTGGCATGCTTTGGCCAAATACTGCAAACACCCCTGCTGTAGCACATGTAATTCCCATTTCTCGGCTCCATGCTGAGCTGTTGCAGGTTGCAAAGAGGGTGAGATGGAAGAAGGGCGTTCTCCTAGGAGAAACAATCATATCTGATCAGCAGGTGCTTGATGATGTTTGCAATGGGTTTGAGATCCTCCTATCATCACCGCCGAGGTAGGACACCGGTAATAACGGTTTGCTGTACCCGCTCCTTTGTACATCCTCTTGCGTATCGTGATCCGCTCATTCTTGGGACTATTGAACGCTTGTCTGGTGAGGAACATCATCATTGGCGATTTCCCGAGAATGGACGGAATAATGTGCTGGCAGCCATGATTAACGCTCTGTACAATACTTCAATGAATATAATGGATAAGCTTGATGGACTGGCACCGAGTGCTTGGCCTGAAGCCTTGGATGACTATCACCGTGAAGGTTTGATCAACAAGACGAGGTATTGGCAAGGGCTTGATGGCGCAGCATGACTCCATCAAAGTCCCATCACAGGCGGCTGGTTGTGCGCTGTGGTAATAGCTCCTCCATAAGGAATTTGAACGTACCCATTTCGAATATTAAGATGTGGAACCACATTCGCACTCTAGCAAGAGTTGGAATGGTGCTCCTTCTGGTAGCAAAGCCTGTGGGCGGGCACCCGGCGTTGCATTATGCACATGGTACTCCGACTGTGCGGGACCAGGAATAATAAACAACCTCCAGCACATGCACTAATTGCCCAGACAGCCAGGTCAGTCACTACTGGGTACCACTCTCAGTGCTTTTCTGCGCGTGTGATAGGTATTGGACTAGATGAGGAAGCTAGACGTCCTGTTCTGGGCAACGTGTCTACCGTTGCTGTTGGCGGGAATCCTTGGTGGCGAGAATACCATACACAAGGGCACGGGTACTGGGAGCATTGCCGTTTGCAATTTTGCTTCGTAAGACCAGGTACAGGCGACGACAAGAGGTTTTAGGCTACGGGGAGCGAGACCTCGGACAAAGACAAATCAGGGTGTTAATAGACATATCAATTTAGGTCGTCAAAGAGAGGCATTGATGAGGAGGAAACCCAAGGCCCGACAGCCAGATCAGGGAGGCCTTGACGTATCAAACTCGAATGGAGAGACATGCCTGACTCTTTAGGCATGTTACCACTGAACACCTGAGGTAGCTTGGATCGGTATCTCAGGTAAGGCAGCTAGGGCGGGCACGTTCCAGCAAAGCCCGACGGCCTGAGCGCCGACATTATTACCTGGCTAGGCCGGTCAATTGATTGCCCAGTCACATATGTGCAGGCCCTCGGGCGGTAAAAATACACGAGACTAGCTTACACCAAAATCCATCGAATTACCACCGACCCAGTCTCGTGTTTTCTTTCCCCCTAGGCTAGGCCGAAAGTGCAAGTCAGGCAAGTTGCTCAGGATTTGTGCGGTCCTGCTCCGCCTTAATAGAGAACGCTTATTAAACTCTCCCCCTCCTGTTTTAAGTTATTAATGGCAAGTGCGGAAACCCCCCCCCCCCCCCCCCCACCTCTCACAAC
>JABEEQ010001342.1:0-11366 GCA_014824365.1 Fusarium sp. NRRL 66894 | reverse complement strand
CTTTTCATATAATACTTTTAAATATATATAAACGTTTATATCTATTAAACCTTTACGTTTTGTTTATCTTTCTTATTTACTCTACTTATAATATGAATTCTAGGAGCCTTATTACTATTTACTATAAGGAAAAGTTTATTATTGCTAAATCTTGTCAGCACAATGGGCAACTTAACAGCCAGGGGGCTGAACTTCTTAAGTATCTACGTTTACCTGATAATATTAAAAACCTTCTTGCCGCACTTAAAATTTTAGAAAAGTCGAAATCTATAACTGAATCCGAACAGACGGTTATGCGCCATAAAATTAAAAGAGCAACTCCCGGTGGAGAGGATCCTAGAGACAAGTGGAATGATCAGGCTGATTCCAGCTCCGAGCTACCACATAAACTCAAGAAGCTTCCATACTCAGTCGATCCTCGTACCAATGCGTTTATCTTCCTCAAGCTTCTCGCAACCACCACACCTAATCGAGTTGTCCCTTTTTTTAATGAACTCAGTCTTGCTAATGATTGGTTCTATTATAAATGGACTTATGTTGTTAACTTTGATGAAGAGCGCTTGGAGATATATAACGGGCATGAAGAAAAGACAAGGGGTCACCTATTTTATAACATTGGCAAACTTGACGACCCTGTCCCTAGCCGTCGCTGCCTATATGAATTTCAAGCACTTGAGAACCTAAGTAATGATAAGTTCATTCGCCACTATAAGAAAAGCAATCTTTTGCATAGCTCTATAATAGTCTTAAGCGGCAAATTTACGAAAGGCCAACGTCGTAACGATATTATATCTGTCATTAATAGACATGGTGGAGTCGTCGCTCAGAGAGTAAGCAGAAAAACCACTCATGTTGTTGCCACACAAGCTACTCTAGAGTCCCCTTCTGCAGAACTCAGACGTGCCATGGAACTGAAGATTCCCATTAAGGACCCAGGCTGGCTGCTCAAAGGACTTATACCCCCAAGTGAACTTCAGCCCCAGGAGAGCTATCCTCGTAAAACTCGAACGAAACCGAGTTCCACAAAACTCTTAGAGTCTAAATTGCCGCCACTCATTCCAAGAGGAATCATCACAAAAAGGTGTAAGTAGTGCTATAAATATTTCCCTATTGAAGACGTATTTCTGATTAAAAACCAGTCCAGATAAGTTCTAAGATTTATTCTGCCGAGAAGTACCACAGGCCTAATATCATTTATGTGGACGATGCAGAAAATCAAGATACTGTGCCAATGGAAATAATCCGGCGGAATGATGGTTATAAAACAGAAAATTATCTTAGTGTCCTTCAAACTATCAGTAAAAAGGACAAAAAGAACCAGAGTCGATGCGAATGGCTACGACATTTCATTGAGTATAAAGACTATATCTGCATTATTACAGATCACCCTTTTATGGATCAGCGGCCCTTATCAACCTTCCTTCGTGAAACAAATAACAATAGTGAAATCGAGATCCAGAGTTTCGCGCGAGAGCTCTTCAAGAGTGTTGCCTGTAGGTATATAATAGTGTCTTTTATTTCTGCCATACTAACAAAGGTCAGTTTTGCACAAACATGGCTTAGTACATACTCGGCTTGAACCAAAGAACATCTTTCTTTGCTCACATTCAGGCAACAGGCAGACAAAGGCCGTTTCGTCCCCAACCGCCACAGAATATCAACAGAAAGGGTCTTGTTCACTGGAGTCCCCGATTAAGGTGGTGGGCCTGCATGGCGCCTTTTTCGAAAAAGAAAGAGTTTTCGGCGAGCCTTTTCCCGGCCATCGTAAGTTTAGAGCATGCCGTTATACCGCTCCAGAGGCCTTGCGTGATAAACAATACTCGTCGCCTTGTGACATTTGGAGTATAGGATGCATCATTTTCGAGATTATAACAGCAGTCCCTTTCGTTATCGAAGTTGAAAGGCCCCCGGACGATGATAACGATGATAGCGATGGAATTCAAGCTATGATTACAGAACGTCGTGCAGACAAGAATAAGAAAGGAGGAATTCCCATGCGGCCTTATAAGGTAAGTTGTCACTGCTGACAGGCAGGGTATATATGAGTTAACAGAATAGGACCTCCTTAAAGATAGATGTAAGGAAGACTGCGCTGATCTTCTGGAAAACATCTTTGAATCCGGTACCCGCATTACTGCTGCGGAGGCCTTACAGCATCGTTGGCTGAAATAAGCTATCAGTTTCAAAGGTATATAGTAGACAATAAGATATAGAACTTTCTATACTAGGAGTCTCAGAGAAGTATGATAAGGTATGTGTAAGAAAGAAGTATAGTATAGAAAACAAGATAAGAAAGTTTTATTCAATCTCTATAATATACATACAATCGTCCACTGGCAGAACTGGAGCCAATGAGATATATCCGCCCAACTCCCCCGTCTCGTCGGTCGAACTCGACACCAACAATCAAGCCGACTTGACCTTGGAGCTCTAGTGGCACCCACTTGTCAACAGGCTTAAGGGAGATGGTGTCAGTATCGGTGTAGACACCACCTTCGATCTCTAGGATAAGATACCGAAGGATGTCCGACTTCATGCCAACATTGGGGGCTCTGTGATATGCTTCCACGATGCTCGGTTCGTCGGCGAAGTGACGTTGAACAAATTCATCGGCTCCATCTTTGCCAACCAACGCACTATCAAGAGGAGACGTCAGCTCATGTTTATTGATGCCATGTCGTTATAGGGGCGGTGATCATATTCCACTTGCTAGTCGTAATCTATATTCATGGCCAACCAGGACGCAGTCATTTCGAGCTTTCTAGGTTCCAAAACGTCTCGTCTACGATCTTCACTTGGCTCCGGACCTCTCGAGAACCAGCCAGTGTAACATTTCCGGCTCTTCTCCAAGCATCAGTGGAATTAACCCAGGTAGACTCCAAGTTCAGCACCTATGGCTCTGTGGCCAGCGTCTCCCTCTTGATCAGTTGGGCCACCAGAACTCGGCTCAGTGGTTTGCATCCCTTGCTACTCTAGACTTCTCAAGCATTCGGAGCGGTTAAACAGGAGAGAGATATAAGGCCCGCTTGTAGAGCCTACAGGCTAGGGAGGAAAAGAAAACACGAGACTGGGTTAAGCGTAAGCTAGCCTCATGTATTCTTCCTCTCTGGAGACAGGGCCGAGGTTAAACTAGCACATGCAGATGCAATATGCCTATCGTTTAACATCGTTCAACGCTTTAAACTCCAGCCTCTTTACCCATGAGCGTACAAAACACTGGATAGAGCCTAAACAAATATAATATCTTATTAACTTCTTCATTTTTAAATAGTAATAAGGCATGTTACCGGCAAGTGAAATCTATAACTTAATGGCAGGTCTACGTTCAGTCTTTATGTTCTATAAGTCACTTATCTCGGCCGCCGCTGATTGTATAAAGGTTCTTCTTAAGCTGAGCCGAGATGCAGGATTTTACAGGGATAATGAAATGGAAATCTGCGAAATTAAACTTACAAATCTTTGGCGCAAGTTGAGCAGGTAGCTTCGGGAATGGGAATGAATCGCTGTCTGTAATCTTCAGAAAAATATGGAATACAGCCCCGTTATCAGTAGTTGAAACCAACACGGGCTCTAAGGTCTCGAGGTTGGGACTAGGAAGGGTAGCGGAGGTAGGATTCTAGAATTTGATTTACTGAAAATCGCGAGTATCTGCTCCTGGTGAGATAAGGCAGACAAAGGGCAAGGCAATACATAATCCCTGGAAACATTAAAAGAAGCATGCTCCACAATACGACGCCCTGTTAGGGCATTCTCTGTCTGATTGCTAGTGACGTGGTGTCTGGGCTGGTGCCTGTGACCCGCTGTTTACCCGAGTACAAATGGTTCACTTGCTCTTTGTGATTTTTGAAAGCAACGGCAGCTTTAATGCGGGACCTTTCCTTTCGTTGCACAATACTATATAGCACATATATACGGATAACACTAGTACGCCATTATAATGCAAATTATATCTCCAAGCTATCTTCAAGCTCTTTACAAAGGGGGCGTGCAAGCACTCTTGGAACAATTGACGCGAGGCGAAGAACATCCGTTAGCGAATTCTAACTACAATAACGAGCACGCAGTCGGTAATACAACAAAGCAACCACTTGTCGACCTAAAAGTGTATCTCGATTCAGTCCTACAGCGGATCCATGACCTGGATATAATGGAGGAAAAATCTCTTCAGTTGATTGTCGACAACCTGCACGGCCGAAACAAGAATTCAACAGTCGCGATTTTTGATTGCATATTGATTGGCCTTCGGTAAGTGAACTTCAAATAGTTTTGGACACAATTTCAGAATATCGTCCATACGTACCGTTCCTAATCTTGTCCCTGCAGCAGAATCAAAAGCTTGATCCAAAAGGTCCTGGTCATAATGAGTAGCATTCACTCCCATGGCCTAACAGAGACAAGCCGCATAACAATGGTATTTTATGAGAAAGGATCTTTCCTTCATTACGATACCAATGATGGCATGTTATTGATACAAGTTGCCGGCCCTGCATCTGGTTATGTGCAAGACATTACGGAGACAGGGAGCTTGGGTTTGAGGAGGATTGGCCAGATGATGGACAATACTGGGCTTGGTTCTCATTTATCAATCATCTGTTCTTTTTAAATACTCCAAATCTTCTATTTTATACACGACTAGACTTGATCAACTAGCCACTGCATCAGATCCCCTTGTTTATAAGAGTCCGATAAGCTTTCTCTTTTTTAACTGTAATCTTTTCTTTGATCTTGCACAGATTACACTAAGTGGCTCAAATGGCTCAACGTATTACTGTAGTATCAGCCATAATGAAATGGCATTGCTATGTTGACAGCCATGTAGGTCGGTGTCGATGCCTTTTCCTGCGGCCGATGGGTAAGCGCCCAGCTTTTCTGTAGTACCCATACCCGTGTTGATGAGGTACTTCAAGGTCGTATATCACTACATATACATATATTAAGAGCCTTTAGAGAGAGGAGGAAATCAGCTTCTAAACTCTTCCTGTAAATCAGGCCGCTTTGCTGAACGTTTCGGGGTCAGTGGGGCATTCAATGGAGAACCACAGCCATAAAGCTTCAGGAAACAATGGATCAAATCTCTCAACAGCAAGAAGCGTTCTTTGACAACCCAGCATCTAGTCTAAATGAATATGTTTGCTATCCGGGCATATGTAGATTGTTGCAGCCTACCATTATCTTTCTAACGGAATCTCGGGATCAAACACATCGCATTCTCATTCTCATTCCCACTTTCCCTTAATTTATTTCTGTCCCCATTTCGATTTTAAATCCTGCCAATCGCTTTTCTGACCTGAGTTGTACAGTATGTAGCTGCGCCGAAGGTTGATTTTGCCGCGCGCCGCCACCAAACCAAACACCAACAATGATACAAACGCCTGACCTTAGTCGGCTGCCTACCCAACCACGGTTCATCGAGCCATTGTCTGTACGGGTTCTCAACAGTTCCCAGTCTAAGGTCGTCGATGAATTCCTTATTGCTTCCCCTCGGTACGCCTTCCTGCTATAAGGGATCCTTCTGGCCTCCGTAGGAGCTTGATCTCCTTGGCGAGGTAACCTTTGGAGATCGTCAGGTCTTTGCAATGTGGACGGGGAAGCGTCGTCAGGTGGCTGCAAACTTCTTCAGATAGGAGGCATCGTGACGGTGCAGCTGTGATGCTCTTAGCGATTGCCGTCGGAGGTCGGGTCGGATGACTTAGTGCGTGATGGATGATTGAAGCATGCCTTTCAGTTGAGTAGAAGGAAGAGGGTTGAGGAGCCAGCTGATGAGCAGGTAAGGCCTCTCAGCTGCATGTGTGCAACTAGGTTCAGGCTGCAATTGAGGCAGCCAACTATCATGTTTTAATATAGCGAAGCTTTGCTAGCTATACAGGCTATAAATGCTTAAACTGCTTAAGACTCTGGAGATGCTTGAATACATCTTTTGTGGCGATCAGACCGCTAGACCAATGGCCTAAAAACAAGGGCCCCTGCTAAGGTAACAGAGGAAGTAGGGCCTATACCGCTTCTCAACATCTTTTAATGCTAACTTGCAGACTTAAAAGAAAAAGGAAAAAAAGTATCAAGAAAGAAATAATATAATTAAAATAAATTATTTTATTATTTAATATTAATGAAGAGAGAAGTAATGCCGTAGCCACACATAAAGCAACACAATAAGAGCGTTATTTTTTAACACTACACAATATAAGGCGTCATACACTACGCCAAAAAACACAATAACCTTAATATCAAGTCAACAGATCACACACCTGCTGTCTTGAACCTTAGGATCCAACTGAACAAGTGGCTTCAATCCACAAGCATAAAGAATATGTTTCCCTCATCGATGGCAGGCCAAACCCTCTCTCAATCGTCAACCTCTCAGCGCAATCATCACTATCATGAGAAATGAGGGCGATCGCGGGGTGAAGGAAGGGAAAAGAGGGGAAAAGAAGAGAACAAAGGCAAATTGAGAAAAGAAGGTTTTGGCGTTTGGGAACAAAACTGTAAAGGCTGGTTAGTGGACCGAGATTGGCTCGGCCGGTTAGTAATAAATTGGATCAGGTCACAAGACAAAGCAGTGAGACGAACATAGTAAGATAACACTTGAGATTTAATATGAATATTAGTTAGTAAAATAATAGAGAAATAAAATATTTTCTTATTTAAGTATATTCAACATTCTTTTAAAAACTACATATTAAATAAATCCAATAGTCTAAAGGATCAGAAAGCGCAAGGTTTTCACCGGCTTCGTTAAGTATATATCCCGCGTTAAGACATGATCGCTTTACAAGCGGCGCCTAAGTGTCCACGAAACTACGGTAAGACATGTAGAACACACCTAGGTCCGTTAGTAGAATCCATAAATGTCTCGATATGGGGCCTATCGTCCGGAGTATCGAGAGGCTTAGATGCAAGGAAGAAATCGTCAAACAAAAATAAATCTCACTCGGCGTGATCTGGTTGAGATACTTGAGGCATTGAAGATGTATTGAAGACCGAAGTGAACATGTCGTACTCACAAGATCACCAGCATAGCGCCTTCTCCCCCATTTACTAACTATGTCTACTCGCTTCGCATATCGGGGGGGATGGGCAAATGAGTTCTCAACCCGCTGGGTAGATGCGAAACTAGAGCCTTACTGGCACCAGTGTGTGCTGAGATTGCATGTCATGGGGCAAGGTGAGTCAAGTCAGAAACTTTCGTGACCTTGATCCTTCCGAGTGAGGCTCACGTGCCAACTTACAGCATCATCCTTTTCACAACTTACTTACACCTGAAACCATACATTCAATTATGGCAATCTTATGCGAATTTGCCATCAAAGCCGTGTTTCAGTTACCTGTAGCATTATATGTTATTTTCGTAAGTTTAGTACTTGTCTCTACAGGCATTTGACAAATTGGTGACGATAAAGAGGGCCGATGGCCTGGTTTGAAAAAGACTTCTATACTGCAATATCCTCGCCGGTGGAATCTATAAGCTATCTTATGAGGTACATTGATAAACCATACAGTACTCAAACTGGCACTTGACAATCAAAAAGTGGTTTCTGAAAAGCATTTGCAGCTCGTTGAAGTAGGAGATTGCATGTATCTTACAGAATGAATTTTAAAAAAAAAAAACCAAGAAAGCTTCTCTAACGAATAACTTCTGAAGGACAGCCTACAGCTCGATGGGGACTATTGTCACTCGGCGAAAATCGTGGCAAGTCATGCCGAGTTCCGTGGTGGAACACCATAGTGCTAGAAAGGTGAGGTCGCAGAGCTTAACGACAATGAAGCTCCTATCGCAAGCTCTAAAGCGTGAGGTTAGGAAGCTGCTCCCCAAGCTTCTGGATGATTACATAGAAGCTCTCCAACTATTGACTTTCCTAACTGTCGGCCGCTACTATGAATGGTCGGAGGTAAATCCAGAAGTACCGTTATGGATAACGACAGTGGGGCCTCGAGGAACTCACTTAAAACTTTTCCATTTATAACCTGCATAGAGATATTACGCATAATTATAGTGATCCTCAGATACTATTATCTCTATAGGCCTATAGCACTGACTAAATACGTTGAAAGGAGTTTCTTCTTAAGAGCTTCCTTGGGTTAAAAAAGGAATTGCTGGCCTCTAGTGATAATTTGCTTATCTGCGTGCCCGCTGACAGGGAGTAGTCTTTTGACAAGTGGGTGCTATGAGTTTCAGAGATCTAGCACCTCTATTTTTGGAATCGGATTAATAAGAAGTATAGTAGAAAGAATATACCTTTGTATGCCAAATTGAACATGGCTATCTGATTAACTTCGTACAAAGTTGATTCAACGATATGTAGGGGCCGACTTGACTTCTCTATCCATTGATATAATTCATAATACTATCTCGCTTGGCACCAACTTTGATACTCGCATTTTATAGAAATTGATGCGCAATATGGTGCGCAATTTGATGGCAGATGTCTATTATTTGACTCGATTTCTATTTGGGTCAAATAGGATTAGCTCCCTTGAGAGCTTGATAAAGGGCGATATCTCTAGGATAGTACTTTGAAGTACCTGAGGCTTTGGGAGGTTTAATTATGGTAGAGCGCCATTATTAATTAAGCGATTCGTGCTTCTGCAGCCAAATCTCTGGAGCAGCATACGCGGGGTGAATCCCCAGCCTGAAATTACTTCTTATGAGTTGGCCTTGGAGCGAGTACCTATCTACCATCCTGCCGAGAGCAAAGATGCTTATTGACTAACGTTAATCTCTCGTAGGAACTACCGAAAGATATTTAAAGGCAATTTGCCTTTATCTGCAAGCCATTAGCTTGAAATTACTTTAGGATATAATAGCACTATGGCGAAAGTTCTTATCTGTCTAAAAGCGAAGGATGCTATAATGGTGCCGTTTGCTGTCAAAACCTCCACTGCCAGAAGTGTGTTCTGCGGCGCTGAAAGCCGACTGGGGCCGCTGGACTATGGCGGATATGGAGCCTATAGGTGTGGATGAACGGTCGCGGCCAGTACTCGATGTATGTCATGAGACAATCCTATTCAATAGCCCTTGATTGCTTCTTGCACTCTGGAATACCAAAAGAAGATCAGAAAGATAATATTAACAACAAATGACCCAACCAGGACCTTCGGAAGCTCCCCAACTGTTGTGGTTATTCCTTGGATGGTGATGAATCCTAGCACCTTGTGGATATAGAATAGGACCACGAGGTTTGATAATAGTAAAATCATGACGAAACCCCAAATCACAAGCAAGATGACGTATCGAGGCGGGATTCTCTTTCTGTCTCTTGTTGTATCTTTATTCCTTTCTGCAGTTGTTTTTTTATGCTTATATTCCCACCGTAGCCAATAGACCCAATAAAACAGTACAAGCAGGAGAAAAGCTAAAGATAATGTAGTGCTTGACCTGATGATATTCATCTTTATGGAGACTAGAGGCCAGGGACGATCTCCCTTCTTCATGAACTGTTCCAATGGAGCGGGAAACCAGTCATCTAGTCCTTTCCAGATTGGCGTGCATTCGGTCTGGGAGGGACCCCAGCATACTTGGTCCATACCAAGAGTCACTTTGGTAGGTATGCGACTTAAAGCATCTGAGATCGCCGTGGCTTTGGAAGATACTTCCTCGACTACCCGACTTGCTGCTTCCTCAACCTTAGAGGCTGCTCCAGGTACTTGATCTATAGCTTCATCCAGGTCAAAGCGAGACACTATCTTGGGGAGCTTAAACTCAATTGTTTCGATGCCGTTGGTTTTTATTTCTTCATCAAAAGTCGCAAAACATAAGAGCCCTATGCTAATGCATAATGCTACAATAGCCACTAAAGCAGCGTTTAAGATTCGAAAATCGCGCCAAGACTGCATCATTACTTAAGCTCTTGGCAGTAGCTATAGGCTTCGCAAAGGATTATCGAGGCGGAAGGGCCGGATTTTAACTTAAAGTAGGGGGTGCCCGAAATACTAGTTATTTGAAGCATGAACACTGCTCATTCCAACTCTGGCAAATCCGTTCTCGATCAAGCTATGGCAAAGATGACCGCATAGTGCTGCTATTAACAAACCTACTTATTAGTATCGTGTTGGGTGGCTGTGGTACGATAAGAATACGGCCTCGCATTGAACTACTTCTGTCTTACCCGCGACTAAGGGTATCGATCCCTCCGAGAACTAGAATCAGCATGACAAGGGGCTTATACATGTCACGCTCTAGCGGCTTTCTCTCCGTGTACCGACATAGAATTACTTGAGATTATATATGCAAGCTACTATATGATACACGGGTGAGAGAAAGCTACGGCTACGGCCGATCAAGTGTCGGACGTTGCCAGTGGAGTTCATTGACAGTGGTTTCTGTATGTGTGTTGAGAAGTTAGATTGGATCGTCTCGTCAGAAGAGCAGCAGGCTCTTTACTGCATTTCAGAGGGTGTTCTGGGCCATGATAAAATGTAGCCTTTCAGCCAAACACTTCATCTTGTTTTGAACCGCTCATCCTTATAGCCATACCATAACTGACCATAGGGATCGACTTTAGGCTGCTAACACGGGTGATAGGGACACCTTATCACTTGTCACAATACAAGCTGTTCTCCAAAAGCTTCGACGATGACCAATAGGTCTTGGACAGACTTTGCAAATCGAACAGACCAAGAGGTATAAGACCTCGACTTGGCATCTCTGGACGAATCATCACAACACAAAACTCCCCTAAAGCAGAAGTCTCGGGATTTGTCTCCGAAACGCAGGAGAACCGGCTTGATCACCACAAAAGGTAGAGCAGAACACAACACGCTCGTCATCAAAGTATTCGTCAAGTTGGCAGCCGTAACCATCATTGAAACGAGCCATAGCCAGCCCCCTGGTGGAACCACAGGACGGGCTGACTGACTATCCGGCGGAACAAAACCACGCTCGAAGAACCAAAAGCGATATATCCCGGTATCTACTCTGCCTCGTGACCCACTTGATGTCTTATCTGATAAGATCTAGTTTATCTGGTAACTGATCGGGTGACCAGTATGTAGCTTTTGACCGAAAGTCCCTCATAATAGACTTGTGTCCACTTCAAGCTTTGATTAATACAATACTATTAGAAATAAACCTTTAACTTTCTTTCTTATTAAGAAATTCACCTTTTAATTAGACCTAATTTACAGTTATAAATTAGCTTACATTTAAGACTATACATAATTATTATTATTTAAAGGCTTTTCTTAGTAATATTTACATAATAAAGCTTCTTTATAAAAAGGGAATTTCTTTACAAGATTATAAGAAATATATAATATAATTTTTACTTTATTATTATTAAAAATACTTTCTTTATATTATTAGCTATTTATTTAAGATATACATCGCTATAGGGAAAGGTATTTCTATTTACTGTAACGGTTGCACAAGC
>JABEEQ010001341.1:0-66388 GCA_014824365.1 Fusarium sp. NRRL 66894 | reverse complement strand
AACGCCTGCTTTTCGTCCTCGCTTCCCAAGCCCATGCTGTGTCATACATTGCTCACCTTGTGTCCTCAATTTCCGAAAGCACATACTGAACCTTAGTTTTACACCATCAACCTGAAATTCGTGCCCTCAAGCCCATGCAGCCCCTGCTCCTTGACTACTCTCACATTTATCTGACGACAACGTCTGCTAGACCGCGTGTTGAACATTCTACCGTAACAAAGGCTCGCTTTAATGTGCCGAATTATACAGAATATGGCCTGTGCACGTAGCGAGATTTTGCTAAAGGATGGCATGTCCCAACAATTCCCACTTATTCTTCATTCTGATAGGCAATTTCCCATGTCACCTAGGTCTTCCCTACTTAGTCCCTAGCGAAAGTACTACCATGACATATCGTATGCGCTCCAAGATGGATGACCGTGGCTCACTCGTGATCTCCACGTTTCAACCCCTAAATCACTTACGACTCTCTCGTAAGCCAACACAAGTTAGCTAGTATGTAGTTCACATACCTTTGCACTCCCTTGGATGTCAACCACCCAGCTCGCCACAAACGTAGGACTGACACCTCTTCTCTGATCGAATGTTCGACTGGGAATATCTGAGATTAAGCCTTAAAAATGGAAGGCAGGACCAAGGAACATAACGAAAATAGGTATCATTGAAGTAGAATTGGGTAAGTAAAATCATACATGAGTTGGAAGTCGCTGGTAATGATGGTAAGTATGTAAGAATGGAATACCGAAGTGGGCTTGGATCATTTTGATTCCAGTTGATGATGGCTCCATAAATTATAAAGGCCCAAGGCATTTTGTGCCTTCTTTGAAAGTGGGGCCATGTTTTCGTCTCGATAGATAAAGTCCAAGGCTTCTTCGACTATCTCACAGTAGACCATCGACCTCCCTAATCTTCATTTTTAGCGACTTCTGGACTTTAAGCGACGTTGGATATGGGCACCACCAGTGACTACTGGGGTTTGGTAGCAAAAGAGGAAAGTCAAGCTCGCACCTAAATCCCCATTGTCCGTCCCATTTTCAGTAAAAGAGGAAACTAGCCGCCTCTCACTGGCTGTACCCCCACAAAACCCGCTTTCACTGAAAGAGGGACGGTGTTTTTGAGATGCTCACGGAGTTTTTAAATAAAAGTGCATGATAAACCTTCTCATTGGCTGGTTTGTTCCTTCGCTGTAACCTTTGCAGCTAGCTTTACTTTGGTGGCGCAGAGCAATACTATCTCCTAGGCGCCTACGTACAAATCGATAATTTGATCGCATATGTTTAGTGACCACGTTGTAAGTTATAGAAAGCATTTTAGTCATTCTTATACCTATCCATCTTGTACAGTCTGGCGTTAGATGTCGGACTTTGACGGATTAGACTTGTTTGTATTTCTCGATGCCAGTAGTTACTTGATGCATCGAAATTACTCAATATGATTTATGACCTTTATTTACTCTCATGTATTACCGGAATGAGTTAGGTGTTGTAATGCTCAAGCTTGGACTCAGGGACAACAACAGCCAGGGGTGATAATCTCAGGAGGCATAACAGAAATTACGGACTTAGTTAGGTAGATAGGCTCACATTGACCGCTAATGCACTTCTAGTAGACGTAGCAGTCATGTTTTCAATCATAGAAATAGGAGCAGCCCTCATTGACATTCCAAACAAGTTTGCGCGCATAGGTGACAGAGTAGTGATGGTCGCGCTGGCTCCCAGCGCCATAGCGGAAGCTATGCTGGTTGTAATCCTCGACTTAGTCGGCGTAGTAACGCTTTCCGCTTTGGCAAATCTTAGGCTTGTTTCAGATACTATCGTGACACTGGAGAGGAGCGCAGAAGCGATTCTCACAGACAAATCTGCCACGTCGTGCAGGTAGAGTAGTGAGTCTGAGGAACGAAGTTGTTCTCATAGTAGATGGTGATGAGATGAGTGGGCATAGTGGGGAGAAAAGTGGTAAAAGTCTGGGTGACGGTGCTGCTGTCCTGGACGAAGACTATTCTATACTCCGTGTTGGAGGCGCAAGTCAAAGCCATCGGGTTAGCTAAAAGTGGCATTTCGATTTCGACAGTCAGTTTACTAACCTAAGCAGGATTTCACGATCAGCTTAGGGGAATCCCATTTCCTAATACCCACCGATGCCAAAGCATATCCTGCCCATCATGGGCTATCATATTCACAATGTTGAGAACACCCAAGAAACGCGGGCGACCTCGAAAATATGACACAGCGCGGACATGGCTAAGCAAGATGTTGTTGCCAAGCGCGCTCGAAGGACGAGCATTGGCGGATCAGGAAGGCAGTCGCACACAGCTAGCCTCAGACGGGGTGGTAGGTTCAATGCATTCTGAAGTTCATCACAGAGTTACTTAAGATATGGTACATTCGCAAAACCTTGGACGAGACCACTGTAACCTGCTTTCGCTGGTGCATCGCGGCTTGGCCAATACGACACCGAGCATGACTCTTATGCTTTCTTGAGAATAGAGATTTTGAAGTAAAATACAAACTCAAATTACGTTCTCACATCTCGTATTGAATAGCTGGCAAATGAGAATCATGTTAAAGACCCGTGATAACGCGTGACCGTTTTCATATGATTTGGGATGATCGGAAGCATGGTCAATACTCAGACATTGTCATTCCGTGAATTATGAGCTGTGGGTCCAATAGTCTAGTCGCTCCCAGTGGATTTTTAGTGAGTCGATCTGAATCTAGATCAGGGGAAATCGATAGCCTCCACGGAAGCAAACATGCCCTGAAAGTCTTAATAACACTTGATGTCTGCACCATCAAGACATTTTCGCTCCAATCTTACATCCCCTCAAATGTCAACCTGACATCGTTCACCACGCGACACCAGAGCCTCCTAGCCCTTTAGGCTCTGCTCGTGTCCCACTGTTCAAGCATCGCCATCTCATCTACCAACGATGCGAATACCTTGGCAAATGCTTTATTCCCAGATACTAGGGTTCTGATCTTGAACTCGAGATATGATTGAACCTCGGATTCGAGTGGGGTTTTCACCAATGGCCCTTTCGGAATTGGAGATGGTGCGATATTCACGACAGGCCAGACAGCTGGTGCTAATCCAGGTGGTGATACCAGCATACAAAATGGAGCTGCAGCATCCAGCCAATATTGTGGCAGCGATTCTTTCGATGCAGCTGTCCTGACTGTCTATCTTTTGCTTGATGGTGGCTTCACTGGGCTCACTGTGCAATTGATCCTAGCCTCTGCAGAACAAGGGTAACAATACCTTGGTCATGGAATATTTTTGTGGATACTGACAAAGATCAGCCGTAATGCCGACACAATTGGTGTCTTCCTCGATAACACCCAATACGCTTTTGATGCCAACGGACAGGTACTCACAGGCCCCCTCCAAACGATGCACTGGACCAAATCTCTCAATTACACGAAGACCGTGGTGGCTGAAACAGTCACCACTGTGAAGTATATTACCGTTGATCCCAACAACCCAGGATATATCATCACTACCCATGTTCCTGTAACAATTGGGTATTCTCCTTGCAATTGTGCTCATCGGGAGTACCCACAAGTTGATATGACAACAATCATCGCACTATGCCATGCTTGCGGTACGAATGGGGAGGACAGCATTACTCTGACGATACCGACTGCCGCTTGCGAGACGCATAAAGCGAAGCCTGGATTCTCTCACCATTCTTCATATCGAATTGAGGAGCATATGACCAACACTGAGGTTAACGGACCCAAAGTAGGAGTGGGACAAAACTCCGAGCCACATTATGAGCGACCTGTGCCAGCACGAAACGAGAGCAGTACTCATGCAACCAAGATCAATGTTCATCGACCAGAGATCCCCGCGGTCCAGCCCGATGTCCCAGACCAATCATCCGAGCCACTGCCTACAGTCGGAGGTGATGCAGTCTACTCAAAAGTTTGGACAGTAGGACATGAGGCTACTAGCGACATGCAAGGACCAGAGGAGACAGGTGGCTCCTCGTCTGGAAAGCCTTGGGAGGAGCCAGATACACCTGTGGTGGTTGCAGAGGCTGCCGGGCTGCACCTTGCACCCTGCACATTGGCTGCTGTAATTTTCGCCTTGGGATTGATCTTCTAATGGGTTTCTTTCACCTTCCTTTTAATACAATTAGATTTTTAATATCCTTCTTCGCATATAGTCGCTTGATAGAACTATCACTATGACATCCGACAAAATATATACCCATGATTATCAATATCTGTTCCAATTCGCATGATTCTCCTTTGAATACACTAAATACACTACTCAAGTGTCAAGGCCTGACCTATAAAAGAACAATGTGTCGCTAGTGGAGATATCGAATAACCATGAACCCATTTCTAGTCAACGGAACCACCGTCTCCGCAAACCGACCCCGGCCGTTCCGCCACTGACCTCCGCTTCAGGCAGCATATCCACCACGCGGACCTAGATAGCGCTTTGACAACTGCACCAAACTCGATGCTTTCAACGAGAATGATCATGCCCGATGAATCTCTTGCCGATACGGCGGTTTCTTCAAGAGTTTCATCTCATGTTCGTGGCTTTACCCCAGCTTCTATACTGATCCCAAGTGCGGAGAAAATCTGGGGAAGCATGCAGCGGAATTATTGCCGACTTCAGACATGGATATCGTGATGAACTATTTAAAGAAGAGTGGATAATGGCCTAAATTTCTTTTCCATCAGCAGATCAACTTCAACTCCTCATTCTTCTGCCTATGCACTTCGAAATGGCGAATCTCAAATCCCTCATCTTTCTCGCTACTGTCTCGACGGTACGCGCTACTGTCAGCCCTGGTAGTCTCGTCACCATCTCTACGGCTGTCGATGCTACCAGCGGCGCTGCTTGGTGGGATCCTTTAGACGAGTTTGGCGGCTATGACTGGCTTGCTTATCTGAGAAATCCTCCCGGCGGTGCTATCGCTGA
The DNA here is from genome assembly GCA_014824365.1 of Fusarium sp. NRRL 66894. Taxonomy (NCBI): domain Eukaryota; kingdom Fungi; phylum Ascomycota; class Sordariomycetes; order Hypocreales; family Nectriaceae; genus Fusarium; species Fusarium sp. NRRL 66894. The sequence continues at coordinate 61,450 of JABEEQ010001341.1, read as the reverse complement.
TAACAATGTGATGGTTGCACGACGCTCTACCTCTGATGGTAGTGTTACTCGCGACTGCGTCAAAGATTCGGATGGCGAGTGTGCTGTCTTTGCGGATGATCTTGGACACAACACTCCCAGCATCAGCGTCGATGGCGATGGTTACGTCCATGTTTTTACAAGCATGCACAATGAGCCGTGGAAGTACTTCCGCTCGTCTCAACCATACAGCAGTACTCTGGTCAACGCCAGCGCTGATATGCCTGATCAAACTGTACTCATCACATACCCTGTTATCAAGCGTGATGCCGACGGAAATCTGTGGCTGATCGTTCGAGGACAAGCATCGGGTGATGGCTCTGCGAGAGGAGGTTACTTCTACAAGTACACAGTAGGCAACAAGAAGTGGACTCGCGTTAGCCTCTGGGCTTACAACAAGGGTTACTCTGTATACCCCGATGATATTGACTTTTCTTCTGATGGAGATGTTCATCTTCAGTGGGAATGGAGCAAGTATCCTGCGTCTGCTGTGCGCCACCAGGGAAGCTATGTCCGCTATCGACCTTCAACAAACTCCTTCACTTCCGCCTCTGGAGCTACCGTCTCGACGCCCATCACCCAGAACACTGCAGATATCGTATACCAGCCTTTGACTTCAGGAGAGACCTATAGCGGCGACATCAACGCCTCACCTGGCCCCGCCTTCCAGAGCGCAAAGATGGCACTTTACGAACGTCCCGGCGGCTCTGTTCACATCCAGAGTGCCTACCGCTTCAAAACTTCTACTAGCGGCACATGGCAAGTCCGTCGTGCAACAGCAACATACGGTACTTCAAACCCTTGGACACGTGAGATTCTGTATAGCGATAGCGAAACCAGCGCTGGAATTGGTATCACTCATGACGGAACTACTGCTCGTATTTACTATTGCCGCTCTTCAGCGAGCGCATTTGTGCTTGAGAATGTCGGAGGAGCGGGTTGGACCAATACTGCTATTGAGCCGGCTGTTGGCAAGAAGGTGCAGCGTCTTCAGGCTTTGATGAGGAGTGATGGAACGGATGTTTTGTACTTGGGTGCGCCGACGAATGTCAACTCGACTACCGGAAGCCTGTATCTGTTGACTGTTGGCGGCAGGAATTAATAGCCCGGTGCCTGTCTAACATGAGACGCTTGGATGTGATGTAGTTGAGTGGCCATAGTTGGGGCTTTATCTTGTCCTAGTCATTACAACCCCTCCCATAGTTCGAGGGTATTTCCATTCTATCTTAGATATCCATGTTCTGTTAAAAAAGCCAACTATTACTGTCCAGCGTTATATGCATAGTCTCTATCCTCTGGGTACTCCACTGGCATCTCAGGAGTGATGTTATTAAAGTCACCGTGAAAGTTCAGAATGCTATTCGTGAATGACTCATCCGCCCTTCCCGTAGCGTTGAACTGAGAGCTCGACATATCCTCCACGCCGAGCATTGGAGCCGATAAATATGTCCAGAAGTTGAGCTCATCGGGTGCGACCGCTACATCTGAGAGATCGAAGAGTGGCCAAGTGTCTTCAGTCATCATAGATGATATGTTGCTCTGGCCTTGTGTGTCTCCAAATAACGACTGTTGTTGAGGGTTTGTGGATGGCTCGAAAGCTGTCCAATTCTCGCCGAAAGACTGTGCCGCGTACTCACCCGTATTGGTGGATGATTGGGTCTGACTCTCAGTGTTCGTAGCAGCTCCGTAGAACTGAGTGATCCTTCTGCTACTTGTGCCTGGGTCTAAATTTCCAGGGCTCGAGTCTTGCATGTTTGTATCAACTCCAACGGGAACAGGAACCGGGTTTTGTTGCGACACGCCATCAGAATCCTGTCTCCGGAGCTGCTGTATGATGGAGCGCCTTCGATCTCGGCGAGCTTCCTCTGAGTTATGGTGTATCGGTAGTCGTTGGCCCCCTCCTGCTGATCGCATCATGTCCTTCTCAACAAGATCGATTGTAGCATCAGCCAATTTGGATAGTGCTTCACGAGCCCGGGCAATTTTCTCCCACCGTACTCCAAGTTTCTCAAGAATAGTCTTCCACTGAAATAAGCAGCTCTTGAATGAGACCCAGTCATCTTTTGCCTTCATGCGCGCCTGAGTATTCTTCCAGACGATGAACACGAGAGTCACTCCACTCATGAATTGAAAGTGCAGGTCTATCCAGGTGAAGTCCATTAAGCCTTCACTGATACGAAGGAACGAGAGTTGTATGAGATCCTTTGCCGCTTCGTAGCATGACAGCGTGTCGGAAGGACTTAGGCTTGGACGAGACGGTGATGGTCTGTAGAGGATAAGCAATGCTGTTCGATACCAATAGCCCCACCAGTTGACGTTATGACCATCGGAGTCAGTGAGAGTTAGAGCAACCGAGTTCCACGATTTTAAGCGTCGGTCCATCTCAATCGTCCATTGTGGAAGGTCTGTTCCCTCTTCCTCCTGAGTGGTTTTACCTCTTGCTGCGTGGAGCTTGTGTACGATATCGCTTTCAAGTCGCTGCAACTCAAGCCAATGCAGTATTTGTGGCCTTTTGCTTGGTAGCAAGGAATGCCTCGGCAGATTGATGTCGACAGTAAATTCATCAAAGGTGAAAGGCCGACCAAGAAGGATATTGAGTGTCCTGTCGAAACTGTATGTGACCCAGAAAAGTCTGCGCTTTGTATCCGCTTCGCCTATTCTCTGAACCTCAGTATCGTTATCGGATGAAGAGATAGCTATTGTGGTCTCGGAGTGATATCCAAGATCAATGCACATGCGCATGCAGAGACCAGATATATACCAGACCGGTGCAGAGGATGAGTCAAGGATAGACAGCAGCAATAGTAGAAGCAGACACTGCACTGACTGTACATTCTTTGTCTGCATAATCAGACTGATATCTGCCATGGCATTAGTAGTGAAGCCTTTCGATATTGTCGTGCTCTCATTATGGTCATTAGACATGAACATCAGAGAAATGGCAAGAACCATGTTGAGCATGAATCGGGTCCAGACGTCTTCGGCTGCCAAACGAGCTTGACCTTCTCTGTCGTTCAGGCTATCATAGAGTTCTGTGACAGCCTTGGTAAATTCTTGCTGGTCGAGGATGGGATACTGGACTTGATATTGGCTGAAGAATGTGTCGATGAGACTATTCGCTGTCTCTCGTGATGGCAGGGCAATTCTGCCACTACTGCTAGCCGAGTCCTTTGGTCCTACTCGAGCTTCTGTTGCCTCGGATGGAGATTCGAAGTTGGGATAGTTCTGCTGAGCGGACTCAAGAACTGATCGAACCAAGTACATTCCTATACTCGTTTCAGCTCAAGTAGCTATTGTGAATTCTGTATCCATACCACTTGAAGCTCCGATGAAATGAGCATGCCCCTCAGCCCCCACGCGAATCAAGTCTTGGGCAGGCTCGTCATCGGAGCGCAATGTCGAGGTAGGTGGCGACACCTCAGTTGTCGTATCATCAAACTCTTGAAGCTGAGCCTCCAGTCGCATGAGCTGAGCTTCCAGATCATGGATGTAGCTTCGAGGATGGACGCCAGCCGAGCGGCCGTCTGTGTATTCACATATCGAGCCTGAGTTTTGACATGGTTGGCATGCGGGAATCTCTGTTTCATAATTAGTGAAATGGATCGACGGAAAACGAATGGTAGAGGCAGCCCACGAGTATCACAGCGCGCTTTGCGTTTGCGACAACGGTTACACGCGTTTATCGTCTGAACCACTGTCAGTGACACAAGCGTATATGGAGAGTACCCATGAGTTGCTTACGAAATACGGCGGATCCATCGTCCGCCAAACGTGCCATCATCCTACATAGAATTGGTATCTGACGCGACTGCTTCCCTGCAATGTCTAGCCTAGGTCACGATCGAGGTCGGAGCCGATCGCTTTGAGTAGAAGTGCGGAGAAAAGTTGGCATGGAATTTATTCCGCCCCTCTAACGAGGCAGCTGATCCTTTCTCCACAAAACTTCTCGGGCGATCATACATACCCTGGAGTGATTTGTTTTAAAGCTAGCAAACTCCATTGTCAATTACCTATTCCTCGAATTGGCATAGAATATGATACATACTATTGAATTAGAATATTTATTTCCAAGTATGAATCGATGCAACCAATGATACAGGTATAACTTGACCACCGAAAGCAGGATAGGTGCATGCATGATGTAGATACTCCAAGGCACTAACATTGGCCACGGTCCTTATCCGCCTCCTTGATCTTGCACCATGATGTGCAGTCAGAGGCATTGAGGCACGTACAGCAGTGTTTATTACTTAGATTATACTCGAAAGTTTCTTCATCCAATAGCTTCATGCAAATACTTTATAACACCGATAATATCCTGCAATATCTCAAACCTTGCAGCTTTCCATACACAGAGCCATAGTGTCAATATCTCAATTGAAATCAACAAGAATCTGACCAAAGACCAAAAAAAAAACCTTCGCTGATCGATCTCATGGCATTGCTAAAGTTGGAGACTATGGCTACCAGATAGAGAATAAAAATAACGATGTAGGTGAAAGGCGGTGTTCATGTCTGGAGAGTTTAGAAAACCCCATTCTCTGTCTCATCACAAGTTGAAGGACTTGAAGTTACAGCATAGTAGTTTTAATATAGTCCGAGGAAATGCAGTAGATTTGAATAAGATTTTTCAGCGAGATGAGACGGTTAAGCGGTGACGTTCAACACACTCTTTCTTTCCTATTTATTTCTGCCGGAAGAATTTGTAGTTATATCGAAGACTCACTTGTATCGTGAAGGGAGCATAGTCGTCGGGCTATGTTATGGCGGAGACCCATGTAGGTAGCTACATATTCGTTGTCAGAAACTCTCTTGATCGGCCATGTGAATTGCTTAAAGCTTATCTACCCAAATACCAGTTTCAAGCGAAGCCTGAGCTCTGATTACCAATATCAGCAGTTGGCAAAGGAAATGAACAACGAGATACGGAATGCGAAAGCTGTCGTTGACATGGTATGAACGAGACATGGTAGTAAAATAGAAGCGTGGGTTGTTTAGCTATGTAGATATTGAGACGATCCTCCCTGTTCACCAAGAATAGGTCTCATACATTCAAAGGTTCGTTCCGAATGCATGAGTCCGAAGCTATTTATAGAAGCTGTGCCCTCGATACGAGCCCAATCACACAGACTTATCCCGAACCTCAACTCTCTCCTCCTCAGCACCAAGCATCTGCTTAGGTGTAGCATCCTCCTCAGAATGAACATTGAGTGATCCAAAGTGCGAATCCAGTTCCTCCAGAGTCTTGCCCTTGGTCTCGGGATAGCAAGCGTAGACAAGAATGGCCGCGAAGACGTTGAAGGCCATGAAGATGAAGTAGACCCGAGGTCCAATGTGGGAGACAGCGACGGGCCAGACCTGGCCGACGATAATGGAACCGAGGGAAGAGCCGGAGGAGGAGATGGCGAGACCCTTAGAGCGGCAGTTGGCGGGGAAGATCTCGGAGGCGTAGATCCATGCGCAGGGACCAAAGCCCATACTGTCTGTGCACTTGTTAGCGTGTTTCGCGCTGACTGAGTAATTTTGTGACTCACATCCAACGGTGAAGAAGAAGATAAAGAAAATGTTGACGTAGTTGGCGCTCTGGTTGTTCTGCCCGGGGTAGGCAGTTTGTAAAGCGCCATTGATCTTGGTGTCGTTAGCAGCTGTATATCAAACTCGTTTGTAACAACTTACCATCAAGCAGAACGCCATGATGATAGCACCAATACCAAGCGAATGCCTTCGACCGAGCTTATCAATGAAGAACATAGCGGCAACAGTGCAAACCACCTGCACAGTTCCATCAATACCAGAAGCAAGCAGACTCAATTCCTCAGAAGTACCAGCGGCGATAAAGTTGGTGGGGAGATAGTATCGAATACCAGCAGCACCACTCATCTGCTGCAAGAAAGCTAGGGACCAGGCGCGCCAGAGTCGAGACCAGAGTGGCTTCTGTTGGATGAAGACACGGGCGGAGGTGATAGAATTCTCTTGATGCCAGAGAATGTTGGCGCGGATCTCGTCGAGTTCGGGTTGGATTTCGGTGGCGGAGAGACCGCGGAGCTTGCAGAGGGACTCGCTTGCGGCTTCGATTTGGTCTGATTCCACGAGCCATCGAGGGCTGATGAAGGATTAGTCATGCGAAAAAAGTTGACGCTGGGAGACATACCTTTCGGGAATGAAGGGAACACCGCTGAGGAAGAGAAGAGCAGGAACAAATTGCATGGCGGTGGAAAGACGCCATTCAAGGTCGATACCATTACCGTAGTCCCAGAACGAGTAGCCATAGCCGACCCAGAAGGCCATAGAGATACTGCACCAGTTAGCTTCCAACTCCCCTAACATTGGACATTGGCTTCCAACTTACCCAGATACAATTCCAACCTGGTTAGCAGCAACATAAAGACCACGATGTTTTGCCGGCGAAATCTCACTCAGATAAAGCGGGACAGCAGTGGAAACAACACCTGTTCCAACACCAGCGATGATTCGTCCAACAACCATCATAGCCAGGTGAACAGCACCAGTCTGAATCGCAGCTCCGACACAGAGAAGGCAAACGCCACCGAAACCAGCCCATCGTCGACCGTACTTGTTGTTGATAGGACCTGCGATCAGGGCGAAAGAGGCGAATTGACCAGCGGCGAAGATAGCTGTGATGAGACCCTTTTCGCTGGATGAAGGATGGTCGAGGGCTTTGTTGAAGCCGGGAGAGACGTAGATGGTACTCAAGATGCCGATATCATATCTATAAATCGTAAGCCTGTGGTCAATGCGTGTTACGAAGTCTCAACTTACCCCCAGAAGATAGAGCCCATAGAAATGACGAAGATGCTAAAGAAGAGCCAGCCACTCATCTTGCCCTGCGCAGGCACTGCACCCAACTCAGTAGTCATCTTGATAACAACCAGTTCGAGATAATAATTGAACAAGTCGTAAGAACTCAAGTGTTCGTGCTGTTGAGTTCCCCGCAAGAAAGTCTGGGGAAAGCATACTTTTTAATCCTTTATCAAATGGCTCGAAATCTGGGGTAGCGAAGTCGGTTCTGGGATTGCAACAGGGATTCATGGTATGATTCCGCGTTGCGGGGTGCGCTAAAGCTAGAGACGGAGCCTCCGCTTGTTTCTCCTCACTCACGACGGTGGTTCCGTCTGGGGCTGTTTGGTTAGGCTATTCCGTTTTATGATAAGTTCTAAAGTTTGGTTCATTATGAACTGACTATTAGATGCAGGTTTGAGTCTGGATTAATCTAACGATTTACGAAAAATACTGATCATCACTTGACCCAATTCCCTGCCATGAGCGTCAACGGCACCAACGGCAATTCCCCGTCACTCGGCGAACTTAAGCATATCTCGTCGACTCGCTTAACTCCCAGCCTCAGCATTCATACATTCTCTATCCTTACAAACCATGAGTTCAGTCGGAGCTTCCGTCCAAGTCAACACCTGACACTTCAATTCCCGCCTGATCTGGATCCTGTGGCGGGACCCCAGAATTTATCAGACCAAGAGAGATGTCTTTCTTTTACACCTTTCCATTTGCAGTATGCGGAGGATGGGAGCATTGAGACCATCTCTCTGATGGGGCGCAATGGGCGCGTTACCGGCTTGTTGGGACTTCCAAGACCGCTTGGACCGTTGATCGCTAAGATTGTTGAAGTCGGTGGCGGGTTCCCTTCTGAGATACTACAACAACCCGGCCAAGCATTGTGCATTGCTGGCGGCACTGGTATAGCCCCATTTATTGCTATGGCGGCGGCCAAAAACTTCAGTAGCAGTGCCAATGAATCGAAGTCTAGTCTCATTTGCAGCATTCGTGGGGATGACTTTGGAGTTATCGAGTATCTCTGGAACCACGAGATGCTTTACCCGCGAGATTGGAACTTGGTTCGCATTTTCGTGACCCCTGGAGAAGAAACCGGTGGACTGGCTGCTGGCAAGACAGAGAGCTGGTGGCATCAGCGTTTCAAAGAGCTATTACATGACCATAGCGACAGTGATGTCTTCCGCCTCGGGAGAATGGCGAAGGAAGACTTGGAAGGTTTCAGTAGAGATACGGATGGCCCAGTGCTCTTTTGTGGGAGTAAGCAAATGGAATGGCAAGTTAGAATGTGGTTTCTTGGAAAGAGAGATATCCATTGCACGGAGAGATAGCGAATAAATTCCGTAGTTTTCCTCCCCTCAGTTATTGAGTATCCCAGGTCGTTATCTCGGAGCCTGGTGATATCGTGTCTTCTTTCAGAACATAGAAAAGCAGTGAATACAGTACTCTGAATATCCGGGTGGAGTTGAAGATTCGCGAAATGTTTGGAAGCCACCAAATCAGTCCGAGTTATTGATAGACTGCAGATGGAAACTACGGACTAGGAAAGTTTGAAGTAACTCGACAGGGGAGAAATTAGAAGTCGTTGCAATATGATACTAATGGAGTAGCGATGTGTATATCTATTCGTAAACTCGCACTTCGAAAATACCACCAAAGGCATTCTCTTCACCATTCAGCTCCAGAACCTCAATGCCAAGCTCCTTCACTGTCCTGCTAGACTCAAGAACAACCTCCCGGCGCGACAAGTGATTCTCATCCTCAAAATACAGCTCCCGCTCTCCACCAGAGAGGTCCAACAGGCGCCACTTCTTGACACAAAATGGGATGGTCCTTTCTGGGTGACCTCTCAATACCGACTCAAGGGCATGATCATAGTCTGTATCAAAGTGAACGACAACCTTGTTCACTTTGATTGGTGTATCCCAGCCGATCTTGAGGATCTTTCTACCAGAGGAGTCGGCATGAGGAACCCAGCAGTTTGTTCTCTTGGTTGGACGGGGAACACCATTGCGGATGTTCTCGACGCCCCAAGCCTTTAGTGGCGGATCCAATGTCAAAGCGAGGTTATGGCCCATGGGTCTGCGAACTGGTGTCCAGCGCTCAAACTCATCGACTCCAACATCACTAGGCGGACTCTGGGTACACTCGTGCTCAACAGTCATTAGAGCTGATACACGTGCCTTAGTAGTACAGAGTGCCACTGAGTCGTTCTGCAGAAAAGAGAGGAAGACGTATTGAGTCTGGGGGTTCTCAACCTTGAAATCGATGACAAGATCATTCTGACCTGGCACAAGAGGAAATTTGGTCTCGGCCAGAATGACCTCGGGAGTGTAGTTGTATGGCTTCTGTGAGCCTCGGAGCTGGACTGTCAATACGGTATTGTCAACTGACATAGCCGTGATGGAGAAGGTAGGAACAGATCCCTGGGAGAGGGGAAGCATCTGCGCAAGACTTCGGACCAAGACCTTTGGTGCTCCATCTGGTGGAAGATGTGATAGCTCAAACGAGGGTCCCTCAACCTTGGAGGCTGAGCGCACAAGATCTTCAGGGTCGTTGAGCTTGTACCCTGGGATAAACTGACCAAACCTCATGAGCTCACGCTGGAAGTTCTTCATGTTGTTCTTGACAAGTAATTCCATGGGGTCGACACTCTGCTTCTTACAAAGCGATGCAGCGATGCCCAAAGCATTGGCATTGGCTCCGCATGTGGCCATGACACGAGTAGATGCAAAGGCGACGTGGGATGCTGACATGATGCGGCCTCCGTACATGAGATTGGGAATCTCTGAGCAGACCATGGAGGAGAATGGTATTTGATAGACACCTGTAACTATCAGTTAAAGTAAGACCTAGTCAAATGATGAACTTACCCTTTGAGTGCCACTGAGTACAGCCGTCGACTTCAGAGAAGACACCATCAGCCGGATGAAGATCAAGAGACCAGCCTCCAAAAGACACAGCATCATTGTGATAACGCTGCTCAACAATATCCTGCTGCACCATAATGGTAGGACCAACTGTAACAATTAGCTCTACTCTCACAAATTTCATGAGGGGACTCACTGAACCGTCTGCTCTCCCTCTTCCCCGGAATAGTACCAACCCACTCAAGGGTCAAGTTCTCCGCCTCTGGAAACCTCCCCGAATTCTTGAAATAATCCCAAACTCCATAAACAACCTTCCAAAGCTCCCACTTGATCTGTTCCGTATCATGAATAGTATCAAGTCTACCACCATACTCAATCCACCAAAGGTTGCAGCCCATCTCTTTAGTGCTGAAACTCTTGAAGCGAGGAATTTCTCCTTCAACGTCTTTGAGAGCGTAGGATGGTGCGACGTACTTGACGGGCTTGCCGGTGTCTTTGGTGTAGAAGTAGATTGAGTGGCCGAGAAGATGGCCGTACTCTGAGGATGGAGCGAAGAGTTCGTTGAATTCATCGCGCTTTTCAGCGCCGATTCTGAAGGGGGCGCCGGCGAGGAAGGAGAGTGTGCCGTCGCCGGTGCAGTCGATGAATTGTTGAGATTGGATGGTGAATTTGAGAGAGGATTGTGAGTTAAAAGCACTGACGGAGCTGATTCGATCACCATCCTTATCGCACCCAACAAGAGCTGTGTTGAGAAATAATTGGATATTCGGCTCCAATCTGACTTTCTCCAAAAGAATGGTATCGAGAATCAGAGGATTACCCTCAGGATTTCGATACAGATTCTCGAGTAAAATCTCGTCAACAAGACCACCCTCTCTCGCATAGCGGTTGTTGTTAAACATGTGCGACGTAGCTCCAAGAATCCATAATCGGACTTCACTGGAAGCATTGCCTCCGAGGACAGGTCTATCTTGGATGAGGATTACTGATACGCCATTCCTTGCTGCTGCGATGGCAGCGATAGTACCAGCCAGTCCTCCGCCGCAGACACAGAGATCTGAGGTCAAGGTGCGGAGTTGAAAGTCGCGGCTTTGAGTTGCTGGTTCGCGACGGAGGACAGGATCGTGGGATATCCTTGCAGGGGCCATGGTAGCGTTTGGTCTGAATGCTAGCCTGCAGGCGAGTACTGTAGTTTGTGTTTAAGTTGAACTAGGATGATGAGAATGAGTAGATTACATGCTATGAAATAGTCTCTTTTATTACTCGCATTCCCAAAGCGTGGTGATCACCCCGTTGCAGCCGCTTGCAATAAGTCGTGACCCAATCTTACGATGCATATCAACGGAACCGCCGTTGGCCTATCGACTTGCCACTAACACTTTTGCGGTGGTTCCGTGGGATATTCCACTTTTTCCCCGCAACCTACCCCGGACACTCACGTCGGCAACAAGAAGCCGTCTTCGCTCGGTCATTCATTGCTCAGCTGCAAGTTCAGCGATTTGATGGAGACACTATACCTCATGATATTGGACCTCAATTGAGCAGTTGTTGGAGGCTGCCACTTGTGACCTCGGTTATTGTTAGGCTAGTGCTGATGATTGGCGCCGAAGCAGAGTGAAAAGCCTCCCCCCTCTGGCTCTGTACAGCCATGAGCGAAACTGGGGAAGATGTCCAAGGACGGGCCTTGAGAAACGTCAACCTTAGAGTCTCACAAATCTTTTCAGCATGTACATTCTGTAAAGCTCGGAAGATTAAGGTATGTATCACTTGATGTCTCTCAGGTACTAGGGTAAAGGCTCATTCTTTCCAGTGCAATGGCGCAACTCCAGCTTGCGGTGGATGCGTCAAATTTGGACGCCAAGCAACATGTTCACTCTCAACAGAGTCTCCGAATCGCGGACGAGATTATCCAACTTATCTTCGCCAAAAGATTGAAGCTGCCCAACAGCGCCTCAGTCAACATAACACTAGACAAAACAATTTTACCTCGTCATCGGATACTGAGCGGTCCAACCGAAATGAATCGGCAGAAACACATCAACGTTCAATCATCGATTCACTCATAGCAGATATCGGAGCACTCCCCATTATAGCATGTTCGTATCCATCGGCTGCAGAGGGGCCGACACTATCTTCACTTGTACTGGCGACTGCAAGCACGAACCAGCTCTCATCAGCCTTGCGGTTAACTCAAGCTAATGATGTCGCTCCATGTTTACCCAAGGAGTCAACCGCCTTGAGTCTTGCGAAACATTACTTTGATCAAGTCTACCCTCGTATTCCCTTCTTCTCTATCCAGGGCTTCTGGGTGCAATTCGAGCATGTCTTCTCTGGCGTTGATCCTCCTCGCGAGCGCGGACAAGATGGCCCACCACAAGATCCAGCGAGTGTTCTTACGCCGAGTCAAGATGATCTTGATCGCTCTTCGATAAGTCATGGGTATAGCTACTTCACAGTTCTGCTGGTGCTGGCTATATCAGCTTCCAGTCTATCACGAAGCGCCGACAGCGTGATATCAACGCAAGCTCAACGACTCTTCCGCACAGCATTAACATTTCGTGAGTCGGCAATTCTACCAAACACTATCGTTGGCGTCCAGTCAATATTATTCTTGATCCAATTCGCCACTCTCAACCCTTCATTACTCGACGCCTGGTATCTTATCGGTGTCGGCATGCGCATGTGCGTTGATCTTGGGCTGCATCAAGATCCGCAGCCTCTCGATTCAGTCGCGACAAGTCTCTTGGAAACACGACGCCGTCTATGGTGGAGTATGTACTCTTTCGACCGGTCCATGAGTTTGGGCTGTGGACGGCCCACCGAGATATCTGACTCAGCTATAAACGTATCCCTGCCTACGTTCAGAATCGAGACTTCAGCCACAGCTGTCGAGGTCCACGGGTATCTGCAGCGATACCGCGCGCTCCAAATACAGTCTGAGATATACAATCGCCTTAATAAGTCTCCAAGCTCTGAAACAGGCGACGCACGAATAGTCCATGAACATCTTTGCAACAAGTTGGGCGATTGGAAAGATTCAAGCTCACAGCTACCGAATAAGACCCTCATCGAAAGTGAATGGTTGATGGGTCGTATGTTGTTGTTGAGGCCCTGCAGACTCTTACCTCAACGAACGCATGACGAGCTTGGTGAACTGTGGCAAGCAGCTGTTGGATTCATCGCGATATATCGCCGGTTAGTGGAGTCTAACTCAATCTTCTACGTGCAGATCGCCTGCGAGAAAGTATACTGGACCGGGCTTATGGCGTTCTACAGCTACTGGCAGCTCCGTACCATCACCAACAGAGATGTCGTCGCCATGCGGCGGCTAGATGTTTGGATGGTGGTCAAAGATGTCATGTTCATCCTTCGAGCGTTGAGTGAGCGATGGGAACAGGGGAAATTGCTATGTGGACGGTTCGATGCTGTGAGCACCCGTGTCCTGGAGCTTTCTGAAACGGATATGGGAGATAGCATGGCGGTCGAATTGCCTGTCGAGTTGCAGAATTTAGAGCAGTATACAAGCTTGACCGTCGTTTGGGCTTCGGGAGACAAAGAAGGGGATCGGAGGGATGAACATGCGCTGGACACAAACGAGCTACGACATCTAGTATCCGAGATGTTATAGTTGGAGGAAAATTAAAATTCATCCATGTTCATGTTCCACATGGTAAAGCGTGGTGACGTTTGATGCGGCTGAATCTCTGCAGGATGGAACTCTGCTGCCTATTTATGTGGAGTATTAGATCTTGGCACCCCCATCAAATAAATCATGACTGCTACTCTTGTGGCTACTCATTCTTTCGAGGCGACGAAGTTCCTCATTCATCATGTTCCTCAAAAGAAAGTCAAGGAAGCAAAGAATTGCAGACTTTTACAAGTCGTCTGAAGATGCCTCTCCCTTATATACTGCTATCTGCAACGATGATATTCACAAAGTTCAAGACCTAATCACGTCCTCTCCAACTCTACTACAAGATGACGATGGATACGGTACGCCACTTCATGTCGCTATTTTCTGCGATAGCCTTGAGGCAGTGACCCTACTTCTAGACGCTGGTGCCGATCCCTTGGCTCCTTCAAGCGGTACAGATGATCGAGCTAATGCGTTTACGATTGCTGGGAGGGAGGGCAAGCAACCTTTTTTATACCAGCTCTTGAAACACGTCAAACCAACCCAGAATTCTCACATCTACAAGGACCTTCAGTACTGTTTCCTCGAGTCTGCAGCTTGGGGTCAAGTTGCTAGTGTCGCTAATCTTATGGATCGGTGGGACGGCTGGACTCTAGAGACAAAGGAACGAGCCCTCAATAGTGCTGCTCAGCGATGGAAAATTTACGTTGCAGAATTTCTCATCTCAAAGGTCAAGTTTGAACAAAAGGCCTTGGATAGCGCACTTGCGTATGCGATAGATTACAAAGTCTATATGAACTCTACCAATGAGTACCGTATCGATTACGAAGGTGTCGACTACTTCGAGCAACAGCAGCTAATCAAGCTTCTCCTCCACGCTGGAGCTAACCCCAACGCCTCGCACTTTGGGATCCCTCTTGTTATCTACACTGCTCAGAACATAAACTTGATTGGTGCTCTGAGCGTCCTTCTAGAAAATGGGGCCGATCCCAATACGACAGACAACAAGGGAAGAACGGCTTTGCATCATCTCGGCGATGCACAATCCCTTCGTCAAGGAGCCTTCGCACGTCGCGTTCATGAGGCGGGGATCCGACTCCTTCTCGGCCACAAAACTTCCGTCCTTCAGAAAGATGAGTCTGGTGCTATGCCTATTCATGAGGCAGCATATGGAACGAATTTGAGGCTTCTTCTGCTGCAGTTGTTCACTCTTCCCAATGAGGCGGATCGACATGGCGCTATCCGATCTACTAACAAATATGGTACAACTCTTTTGCATTACGCAGCTGCTGGCGCTAAGCTCGATGTTATCGAGTATCTTGTTTCTCAAGGTCTCGACATCAATCAAGCCAACGCCAACGGCTGGACACCATTGATGTGTGCTTTGGTTCCAACATCATCTGGCTTCTCTGAAAATGGTAAATCAAAAAGCATTTCCGAGGCTATCCAGGCTGGCCAAATTCTGCTCGATCACGGAGCTGACCCGTTGGTAACAACCGCCGAGGGGTGGACACCACTACATGCGCTCTCACTATTCATTACTCGAGACGTGAGCAGAAAGGTCTCAGCTGCAATCGCCGAGCTTATCTCAAGAGGCGTCGACCCTAACGCCTGTGCGATCTTCCCAACTGCGACTGGTCTCAGCCATCCTGCCCCGCCTCGTTCTTACTGGGGATACAAGCTCAATCAAATGATACAAGAGCCTGATAAGTACGGCATAGCACTGGTGAGACAAGGTTATACACCACTTCATTTTGCAGCTGCGAAAGGATCGGTAGGTATGGTGAAGGCTTTGTTGGCGAATGGAGCTGACCCATCATGTCGAGACGCAACGGGGAACTCGGCTGCCAAGATAGCTAAGTATACGTGGTATCTTGAGGGCCGAGTGGAGACGCGTGATGAGATGATAAAGTTGCTGAAAGATGCTGTTGACTCTATGGATTGATCAGTCCCCCACAGATGAGTATTGTTTACCCCACAAAGACAGAGTAGGTGTGAAGGCAACAGTTTTGCTCGGATCATATCTCTCCAGCTAGGTAAGATATCCCAAGGTAAACGTACTTTTGGCATGCAATTATTTTCTTTCTCATTACTTGGGCTTGAATACGAGCAACATACGCCGGAATTGAACAGAATGAAGCACAGAGTGATTCACAGTTTCTCAACGACCAGCTCGAGCTATAGGGCCAGTATAGTATGACGAGAGATCCCAAGCTGATGTCCCATATCGTTCAGCAGCATTGGATAGTTTCGGCCAATCGTAGGTTATCCTATTTATAATCTCACTCTTCTACCTCAACTAGCAGTACCAACTAGTGGAAGATCCAGTATGGGTTTTTCTCCAAGTCTTCCTATAGCCATCGACACCATTTATCACATTGGCTATTATACGAGGTTGCAATATTGACAAGGCGGATTATATCATGAGTCCCGTTGAAGCCGGCCTTTACAGCCCCTCGCTTTTGTGGGTTTATCATACATAGAATCTCAGCCTCAGTAGCCTCTTGAGAAATCCTTTGCAAGTCATCAACGCAGCAATTGGTCAGGCATTGTGGTATAATGTCTAAATAGTGAGCTAGATGTGTTATTTGCAGTTGAGACCTGTGGCTGAGAGCTTATATTCACCACGCAGAACTTAGCAAGTCATCAACTAGCGTAAAGGCTTCAACATCGCAAGCCCAGTACTTGCTTCGGCAGAACACGCTACGTCCACGGCCTGGGTTATCTTCATGACCTGGCAACTGACTAAAGACCGAACGTCCATTAGTGAGAGGCACAAGGCGTTCTCTAAGATTCAGCTCACATTAGCTGCCATTGAGGGTGCATGTTGCCCTGTTTTGAGTCACCATCTTAACACCTGAACGGAAAGGATACTGACGCTAGTATAGGTTGGTATATCCTCAGGCTCCATAGTCTCGCTAGGCTTAAATCACGCGTCTTATGGATATGGTTCAGCTGTAGCTGCTTGCTATACCGCTTTCACAGCAGTTGGCCCTGTCATCGCCGTGTAGGACGATCGCTGCTTCAACCAAGTAAAGTGGCTTCGCTCCGAATCTTTCCAGACTTGGTGTCTTTACAAATTTTGCCCCCTTCATTTGGTCATCGATCTCTCCATTAAGAACGCCTCCTGTTGAGATGTGGCTCCAATATAAGGGTAAACTATGAGCAGACTTGACTGTGGGGTCTGGTTGCTCAAGGCTGCTTTCTACTTCTAAATCAATCAAATCTCGGATGGTGACCCGACTCAGGCATTCCAGTGCTCGGTTATAACCTTTCCTATTGAACTTCCGCTCGTGAGCAATATTTCATGAAGTCGGTGTTCGGTGCGACAGAAGCCACTGCTCAGCGAACTTTACTGCCTGGGGTAAGGAGAACAGGTGGCATTCTGCCGCACCAATCCGACCCTTCGTCACACCGTTTTGCTCAGCAAAATCCTTCCCCAGTTCCAAAAAGTCTTCCTCGTTAACACTGACATCTGATACTGTCGCCCATTCTCTAACTCCATCAACCGAAATGGCGAATGAGATATCAGCCTTAGGTGAGTTGACTCTGTACTCTGCAAGATGAAGGCAAGTACAGCGATTGAACCCAACGCCAATGAGTAGAACCTTTGCGTTTAGCTCTTCCAATCGAGCCAGGGGACTCTTTTCTCCAAGCATGCTATCCAGTTCATGTCCGCCTGTGATGAAGTTCGCCTTTGCACCGATTGCAGCAAACGAGGTGTGAGGGTGCATACTTCTCACTGCACCTGGCCAGGTTCTTGCTGTCTCAGCCAATACACCCATGTTCTCACTTCGAGTGGTTTCGGGGTCGAACGCAGGTCTGGTTTCGCGAATAGTCTGCCACCATTCCTCAGGGACGGGTGGATTAACCCAATTCGACGGATCTGAGTTGCTGCTTGTGTGTGTTGGAACAACAAGAGTTCCTTCGGGTGTGAGGATGTCGAGAAGAGCTTGGGTAAGAGCTTCAGCTCCGCCATTGATCCACCCTATACTCTTGAGAGAGCAGTGCACAAGAACTGCATCCCCTGGTTTTAGGCCGAGATGTCGGAGGTCATTGGTAAGTGAAGGTTTGGTGCATAGAGGTCCAGTAAGAGGTGGGGGCATCATAGTGACTAGAGACTTGGCGGAAGTTGATGAGTGTCGAGAGTACGCAAGATAGGTACGAAAATCGGGTAAGTTGTTTCAGTCAATGGCTTGAGAGTAACTTATATAAAGCATGCACGCTAATCTATTCGCGTTCCCCCGCTCACTTAACCTGTCTCGGCTACTTGTTCGCCGCCTGAGTCACAATAAATTATCGCAAGCTCTTACTGAGCAGTGACAGAAAAGGACTTTCGATAGTGGTATAGATAAAAAGCAAACACTCCTCATGACTATATTACTTTTAAGTAAAACCGTACTATAACTGAGATTTACTTAAGCATCCTGGAATGATAGCAAAAGTCACTTATAGGACAACATTGTGAATCGAACTATGGATCGAATTCCTAAAGGGCCAAGAGGTTGAGCTAGAATTGTCTAATCTTAATACGGCTAGTGAATTAAAGTTATACATATTCGATTGGATATTGCCTGTTGAGTGTATCCACTTCGCCAAGCGGTTCTAGGGTAGCTACACTTCGAGTTAATTGCAATCTACGGGCTTATAAAATTGAGATTTTTAATAAAGTGGTAAAATTCCTACCCGGAGGTCCTAGAAGCCAGTCTTCAAGAGGTCTATCTAAAGTTTGTTTCTAAAAGCAATTATTTGGCACTGAGAGTAAGATTATAGTAAATACTTGTGATTGGTTGGTGAAGTGGCATTAATCCGTTACCTACTGTTGTTGCCAGTTGCAGACAAAATACGTTCATAACACAAGTAAGTCGAGATATCGTAATAATCACTACATATATCAGGCTAGAAACAGGTATGTTTCTAGCAAGTGACGCACAGTACCCTCTGGTTAATTTATTTCGTAGCAATTGCAACGTCGCAATGAAACATTTCCAGTGATGCCAAGCCATTCGTGACGCGCATAGAACACAGAACCTCGTATTGAAATGACGATCATCCGAGTTCCGTCGCGCCTATGTTCGCTTGAAATGACCTTTAATGCAAAGCAAATATCCATAACTCGGCCGAGAGACATTCTCGACGTCATTACGTTCCTGTCAAAGCGTCTTTCCATGATATCACTGAACACTCTAGAACCTCGGCCCACGATTTCTTCACCCAAAATGGCTAAGCGTACGGGATAAAAATAGTAGCTATTTATATCACAGGACCCTGAATCTTTGAGAACTTTTAGGCCTGGGCCCTTCTGGATTAAATCGAGGCTATTGAGACGCTGTGTTCAATTGAGATAGGACCATAGAAAACAGCCTGAATAAGGTATGATCTAACTATCTACGTAACGGAAGCGCCATGCATGCGAAATGCCGAGTTCCGGACGGCACGTAGAATACGAGATTTGGGGATCGTGACCCTCAAGTTCCCCATAAACAATAAGACTCGAGGGCGGATTTGTGAGAGATCGGCGAATGAGGCGATCGACAGGCGCTCGAGCATTTCTGGGGACAATTGCAATACAAAAAGGGCGTGATTCCTCGACAGAAGTTCATTCTTCATCTCAACAACAACTCAATTTCTCTGCCGCTCAACTACTATAATTCCTATCTCAAAACACTAAACTTTGCTTCAAAACCAACAAAATGAAGTTCTTCGCCACTGCTCTTCTCTCCGCTGCCGCCGTCTCTGGCTTCTCAGTCTACGACGTCAAGGACTTCACCGCCAGCTGCGTCCCTCACAGCGCCTTCTGCAAGTTAGTACTATCCACTCCACTCCTCATAACATAAATTACTAACATCATATTCTCCAGCTATGAGTTCAAGGTGATCCAGTCCGGATCCATGGAGACCTGGAAGAACCCCGTCCACTGCTCCGCCCACGTCCAGTCGGCCAACTACCTCCTCCCTGATGTCAAGGACGCCAAGTGCGAGGGCTCTTCTCGCACTTTCTCCGTCAAGCGCAGCAAGAAGGGTCTGACCCTCTCTGTTTCTCAGCCTATCAGTCCCAACAGCGATATGGTTGGAAAGCACTTCATTCCCAACAAGCAACTCTGGCAATCCAAGGAGCCTAACGCTGAGATCCAGGCTTACAAGGGCCCCAAGGGCTTCAAGCTTAACTAGATTGAGTTGCAGAGGATTTGGATGTCGAATTGGTGATAATATTGTTGTTTGAACGACGCAGGCGTGTAGATTGTTTTTGAACTGTATTTTAGACTAGAATTTTAGATATATATCTAAACAAAAACCTTTCCATTCTCATCATATGCTTCCTATGACTAGATCGTTTAAACTCTGCACAGCCGTCCATTCTGTGTTGGTACACCGTCAAGCTGATCAGTGACATACCATCGCTCACTTCCAACACCCTGCAGTGCATAGAAGAGCCCACTCGGATCAACCTTATCCTTGATCGGCAAAAGCCTCTCATACTTGTCAGCACCGTAGAACGACTGCTAAGAGTTGGGTTCCGTCACGTCTGCTTCAGAAGCATACGCGTCACCACCATGAGTCACCTCCCTCCATGGTTTCATCCAGTCATTGGTTAATGTCTTACTCTTCTCAGCGACGATATCCCAGGAACTCCCTTTGGGATAGTCGATGACGGAGATCGCCCACATGGCTGCACCTCGCCACGCAGGGTTCACGGCATTGTCGGAAGAAAGAAGGGAAGAATACTTGCGTGGGGAAAAGGCAACCTGCAGTCTTCGTCTTGGCCCCTCGATAACCTCGCGAGGCAAAACAGGATTCTGTCGATGCCCTTTTATATAATGCTTCGACGCGCAAAGGGATTTGACAACCTCACGTAACATAAACCCAGGCCATATTTTATTTCTCCACTTTGGTACAGAAAACCATGGGAATACAGGTAATAAGTTTGTAAAACTATTCCTTGCTGTGAAGAATTAACTCAATGGGGGCACCTCCGGGCAAATCCTCCCTGTTGTATGGCCGAGGCGTCACCCAATATACTGACCATTCGCCATTGCCGTTTGGATGTCTCCATGCCACCCAGTGCCCATCATTTATCTTCTTATCGACAATTCCCAGAACATGATCCCCAGTCCCATCACCCAGAACCTTCATCGAAAAGTCATGATAGATCATTGAGCCAATGCCAAATGGTCGAGTTTCAGGAGAACCCCGCAGCTTGTAGGGCCCTCGGCCGCTTGGGCCAATGACAGATAAAACTTCTGACATGGAATCGTCTTTACAATGAGAGCTGTTTCATTTATATTGTACTGTAGGCAAAAAGCCAGACTCCCGATATGGGTAGGGGTCAAAACTAGAATCTTGTCTGAGTTATGCGTGACAAGCATGCCGTTCACCTCTTGCGATTCGCTACAGCGCGTTAGCATGTTTCAGGCAAATGTAAAGTCATAAGAGGGTTGGTAGAAAGAACAAACCTTGAAACTCGGATAACATAGGTTTCAGAGATACTCATCATGATATGGTCTGAAAAATATCAAGAATCAGCTTAGTATGAGCAAGAATGCAAGAATCAAGCTCTTAAAACTCTGGAAAAACACTTTGACGGCGGCAAGGGCAAGTCTAACAGCTACTGAAACTAGAAAGCTCGATATTATTATTTGTTCTGTGATATTATGGATTTGTGTGGTCAGCTTCATGTCATCAAGGACTTGTTAAGTCACTTGAAGTCATGGAGTCGCGACGACTTCAAGGAATAACAGCATGAAGAAAAGTTAAACCCCTCATGCTTACCTTTATCACAAGTTCTAGCCCTGTTGACATTGAGGATTACGAAAGATTACCCGTAAAAGCAAGCTTATATGACTAGTGATTCCGCTCATCTGTATGATCATTTTGTGTGATAGGCCATTGTACGATACGCCGCAGTTCAGGATCCGGGATTAATCTGAACGCACCATTTTATCTGATCATCTAATCTGACCATGAGAATCCTTCGACCCATCAAAACTATCTAAGCACAATAAATAGCCACAATGTTACGTTTATAAGAGTCAGTGGGGCCCCAACTAATCAAACTTGACGTCAAGGTTAGCCTTGCCAAGGCGCGTCCCATTAACTTCAACATCAACGTTGACGCTTCTACCTGTCGGAAGCATTCTTACGTTGTAATTCAGCATTTTCTTCTTCTTACCATTCGGTGTGAAGTGATTCATTAACCTCGACACTGGCATGCAGTTCTCGAGTGTACAATCCATTGTGCATACCTCCTCGACAGTCGATTCCAGGCGCTCAGGAGGATCAGTTTCTTCGCCTTGAAAAATCGTGTCAGAGAAGCGTCCATCACAGTTTGTGTCGTAAATCCGGTAAAAGGTGTGACTGAATCTCTCTGACTTAGAGACACAGGCGCCATGGTAAAGCTTAGCAAGGATTCGGAAACCACAATGTGATGACTCGCACCTTTTTGAGATACCATGTCATCTGGTTATCTGCGCGATATTCACCCTCATCTGAGTCCCAGTATTTATCATCTTCAAGATGTTTTCACTCCTCGAATCGTGTGGCATAACTAACTCCATAGTGTGCTCTGGAGATTGTGGATGTTACTGCAATGGGCTTGTGGGCTTGACTCTGGCCGGTTCCATCGCTACCATCGGTGAAGACTTTGCAGACTGCGCCTTGACAGATTGCCGTTCGCCTGAGAGATCAGTCACTGGGATACGATCAGAGAAAGATAGGCTCTTACGGTTTCCTGCCGTTCGGCTGGAGGATGTCGATCCCCTCTTCGGCGAAGATATCTTGGAGGTGACTGTATAAGTAAGGACTTCCACCGAGTCCCCCGACGAGTATGATTCCCTGGGCATTACTGTGAGTCTGATGTACTTGTTGATTAAGTCATTCTATTTACCGTGACTTGAGGGTCGAGATTCTGTGCTTTCTTGATCTGAGAGTTGATGAGGTCCACGATGTCGGCAAAGACCTTGGTGAACGTCTCTTGGATATCCACCCTGTTAACATTGTCACACAAATGATTCACATCTTACTCGCAAAAATTAATCCTTGAAATGGATTTTACCTCTCTTAATGAAAGGTTCCTTCGTAGTATCATCAAAGCGCTGCTTAGGTTTGTTGGAGAACATTTCGTTCGGAAGCGTGACCGTGTACACCTTGTCCGGGTTTCCGGTCTTGAACTGTGGCTTCATGGAATACTCCCAGGAATTTTTCATAATTTCATTCTTTCCTCCACGACTCAGAGCTTCCCAGGTTGGGCCCAGACGTTCTCTACATCTTCGCTCGAAGGCTTCATCGATGAACACACCCCCACATAGCTCTCCTGAAGAAGGATATTAGTTGATGCATCCTGACTCTTATATGAGGCCCCATACCTTGTCCTAAAACTGCCTCACGCATGCGGATGGGGTCAATAGACTCGATCTCGTATGTGATCAGATCCTAATTCAAGTACGTATTAGCACAGTTACCGAGGCCAGATTTCGCGATGAAAATACCAACCACAGTGCCACCACCAGCATCAGACACAACATACACGTTACCTTACCTCACAGAGACGTAGCGATCCAGGATAGTTGACAAAGCTGCAGCTTCAGGCTCGGCCACAACATTTAGCTGAGTTGGCCCAGCCGATCGACGCCCTAACATGCCTGCCTTCCGGATAGCTTGTTCAGTGCTCTGTTGGGCATGCCCTTTCCAAATAGCTGGAATTGTCACAAAAATATACAAAGTCAAAGCGTTAAACGCGGCATTGCCGAGCTCCTTCTTGATCTTCGCCTGGGCGTGGTTCCATAGCAGCTTGAGGTAGTCAGCGACGACGTCGACGCGAGCCTTGCCAGACTGCCTTGCGATGTCACGAGCGCGTTGAAGGAAAGGCGATGCTCGCATCTCAGGAGCTTGAACCATGGTAGGCGTGATACTTCGCCAGGGATGTCATATCCCCACTTCATCTAGCCGTCGTCATCGTAGTAGATCTCAGTAGGAACCTTGCCTTCCTCACGGCCCAAGCCAGGCCATTGGGAGATGAAATTGCAGCCACGATGGTGCCGTAGGACAGCGGCCATCAGTCATGGCCGACTCAAACCGATGGCTTCAGGGATAAAATCAGGCTACCAATCAACGTTTCCAAAGTTCATCTCGACATGCTGAAATAGCCGCTTTGCACAAAGGCTGCCAACCACAATTTCCTATATCTAGGACTTTATCTCTTTGGCTAGGGCAAGTTTTCTCACAAATTGATCTTACCTTCATCTTTGCAACTGCTGTGGCGCAAAGCTGAAAGCTGCCAAGTGTATCTTGAAACCACCAGCGGCTAAGATTGGTGATTGATTGAGTTTCAAAGTTCTTACTCTAAGTTCTATGCGATAAGTTGAGGTAATACCGACCTACTTTTGGGGAGAATTTTACGTTATGGTAAATAATTAAGGCATTTGTAGTGAAAGATGCCAAGGACATTTTCAACCTACCAGCGGTTAAGGGCGCTAATGATAGGTAGGCTGGTGAAATCAGGCTGAGGGGTTTGCGCAAAAAATCGCAAAGTGAAAAGATGCAGAAGCGACGTGGCGTACGTAAAATACGAGCGGAGAGACTTGGCTGCATGAACGGGGCTGAATCCTAGTGTTTATCTGTTGATAGGCGATGGGGAAGCGCTCTGTCCTGGTCTTGGCCGCGCCATATAGCAAATGGCATGGCTGAGTCGAGGTTCTTACACGTCTACAATGATGCATGGTGCATCATTGCCTTGTTGCATATTCTAAAGCCACTCGCATTGTATGCCTGATTTTGTGTTCTATATTTATTCCGCATTGTCTTAGCTAGAGAGTGTTTGGTGGAGGACTTTGGGCTTATCAATTCCGGTCCTGCTCAGATCTATGGAAAAATATAAGAGTCTTTCGGCGTTGGCTTGAAACTGGTATTCTTATCGAGTCAAACCAGTTCTTGCATAAACCATTTCTTCTTTCTTATAAGAATCGAGCCAAACACTCAGTCACACAATCAGTTGTCTTCCTTCTGGACAACCTATCTATGATGAAGTTTTCGGTTAAATCTCAGCGTCATGGCGAGGGAGCCATCCCCAATGAACAAGAGCTCCTACCGCCAACCACTAAGAATGCTAGCCAAGGCAGTGAGAACGAAGAGTCTTAATCAGACTCATCTCCAACAGAGATGACAGGATGCGTCTCAAAAGACAGAGAGGAGGACCACGAGTCATCTGAGGCGATGGAAGGAGATATCCCGTCCCAAGAGTCTATTCACGACATAACGGGAGAATCCACTACAGCCCAAACATCCAAGAGAGATCCTAGGCAGAACTACTGAAGTCTTCTCTCTGGCATAGAAAGTCTTCAGGGGTACTTTGAGGAGACATCACAAGATTTAGCCGACTCGCGTACGGAACGCGAAGAGTTGGTTGAAGCGCTAAACGATCTTCGGACCAAGGTCCAGCCAGTTTGTAGTTTGCCCAACGGTGAAGTCATGGACTTTGTGAAGCAATTAAAATACAACATTTCCAATCTCGCCGAGCAATGGCCTGAGGGCAAACTTTAAAGAGCACGTCAATGGATGACAAGTATTTACACCACCTCCAGTCAATTACCCCGGAGAGTTCAGACTACCGCAGGCTGCTGGAGAATGACGATCGGAGTCCACAAGTAGTCGAGGCTTTCATTTGGAAAGTACTGATTACTGAAGTGCTTGGGCTCTTCTACTGGGCTGGTGGGTCCGTTGCTCCTCATATAAGAGGCCTCCGGTCATTTTTAACAACACGTAAGTACCCTAATATTTGATAGTCCCAGAGCATGATAGTAACGCAGAAGAATAGCTGGTCAACTAGGCTCGCCTAGGCTCTGACGTTCAGATGTGGACTTCAAAGACAACACAGTTGTTCTTAGAAGCCTTTCATTCTCGAGGGAATGATGAAAAGGAGCAGACTAAACTCTATGTCGAGCACGTCAAGAGTCACACCACTTCCCTTATCATTGAAGCTCTCGGGTTGTTAATCAGCTCAAGTGGCAGTATCGTGGAGCAGCTGAATGATATCCTGCAGGGCGCCATTGAGTTGGACAAAAGGTTCAGTCAACATGCTGCTGGATGGGAATGGCAGTATTCTTACGAGAGCCAGCACGAGGGAGGATTGGTTTTCGACGGTGATTTTATGGACTTGGATCAAGCAGAACGTTTATCTTCTGATACAAAAGTTCAGGCTCAGAAAGGTTGTTAAGTTCATCATTTCGCCGGCCTTGATAAAGCGAGGTGATAACGACGGCGAGAACGACGACCTGACAACTACTGTGATGAAGATGGTGGTATCATGTAAGAACATCAAGACAGAAACCAGGCAAAATAGGCAGCTCAGCATCAAGACAATAGAACTTAGCAGCCACGGGAGCAAGCACCGTTACAACAGCGGATGCCGTTAATGCAAGCACCTATGACTCAACCCCTGCGGCTTGCTCAATCGTGGAACTTTGATAATTGCTACTGGAGCGGCGAGAGTCACCTCAACAGATCGAGATAACAGTCGATCCGCAATTCGAAAACATAGAAGAAATACTCCTAGCGGCCCAAGACACAAGCGATAACCAGGTCGAATCGCTCTCGCATTATCTGGAAACGATACAGGAATTAAACATGCTAGAGCCGGGTAAATTACTAGAGGGAATGGCGAATAATGACAATTTATGGCCACATATCGAGAAAGGGGAATTACCGTTGGGAAGACTGACCCGGTAGATGCACCTGCAATGGATAGGTCTACATATCAACGAGAGTGTACAAAATAATCTAGGTTTTCCTCTTATCAGCATTTATGCTGTAGCAATTGGTTAGGCGTTATGGTATAATGTCTAAATAGTGAGCTAGATGTGTTATTTGCAGTTGAGACCTGTGGTTGAGAGCTTATAATCACCACACAGAACTTAGAGAGTGTACAAAGCTCTGATAGTGGAAGCCTCATTTCAAGCTTTTTCAATCCCAAAACCATGTGTTCAAGATGATGGAGAGGCTGTTTACTGGTTAATACTCACTCCAGACTCTGAAGGCTACCCGATGTCGAGAGACCAAGAACCTATAATAGCCGAGATATCAATGTAGCATGCTTAAATTTTGTTTTTGGTGGCTCGATGAGACGGATTTGAACTCTGCCTCCGCCTAAATGCCAATCTTGTTGTAATCTGAGCCGGAAACCAAGGAGTTAAATGCTCAAACATCAATTCACCCTTGACTCATTATTGCCTATTGGCTAGCTCCTGGCACCGACATTGTCACAATGAAACCTGGTTACTCCATAGATTACGGATATTTTTCGTTTTAAAAACAATAAATCTCTAAAGGCATAGCAAATAAGGTCTTAAGATTGTGACTAAAATTTCCATCTAACAGAGAATAGGCAAGTCAGTTCACAGTGAAGAGCTATTCAATCATGGCTACCAGCGCCAAATCCTAATAGATGCGCAAAAGAAGCGAAAGGAAATCCAAAGGGACTTTCGGTAAGTGTACATAATAAACCTGGAATAGACCTAGAAATGCTTGGTCCTCTGGTGTTTACCCTTGCGCCCAGCTCTACACCCGCTCGCAGATGGTTTAGCAGCGGATTCATTGGGTATGCTAGTGGCAGTTGGAAAGGCGTTGGTGAGAGCTTCAACAGTGGTTTGCTTAGGCAGCCCAGAGGTGACCAATGTAGTGGCAATACTCGTGGCGGTCGTCTGGTGTTTGACAACCGGGGATGTGGCAGAGTCATCGGCAAGACCTCCATTATCGTCCTTAAACAGAGGCGGACCAGGAATGGTATAGTTCTTGATAGTTGTGTAAGGGTTGAAGTAGATGCCCGGATCAGTGGGAGTGTAGAGCTTGGTACCCAAGACGCCTTCAGGCTTGGCAGTTCCCGACCCTGTAATTTCGATATTGAAACATTGAGGATAGTTCTGTGCGCCGCCAATCCTGTTTGACCCGTGAACGGCGATTGTTTCGTGACGGAAGACGTAGTTGCCGGGAGCCAATGTGGAGGGTATATTTGTCGTCCATGTTCGGTTGTTGTTGACCATCTTTCGAGCCGCCCACTCTTGAGTGTCAAAATCGATGCCCGCTTCGTCAATCTTTACCCATTTGAGGGTGATTTTGTCGACAGTGGAGCAATCGCCATCGCAGGGAGCCACATATGTCATCATTGGGCCGAAATGAGCCCATTTAGTCCATTGAAAGTCGACGGTCCCCCCAGCGGCAACCTGAACAGTCAAATTGGCTGGCTTTCCATTCTTCTGGCAAATAATGTCTGGATGCGTATAATTGTCTGGGGATACGAAGCCATTATCGAGGTTCTCAGCAGACCATGCAGCTAAAGGAGGGAGAGATTTGCCGTTCTTGGTATCATAGTAGTAGTTCATCAGGTAACCTTGGTGTTGAACACCATCAGTTTTGAAGCCTGATACAACGCCATGTGCAGCGGCACTGCCGACAAAAGCAGCCAATAAGAAGATGAATTGCATTTTAACCGAGAAATACAAAACGAAGAACGAGTTAAGTACAGCGAGAACGAGATAAGGCAAGAAGGGAACGAGATAAGGCAAAAAGGGAACGAGGTAAGGGGGTGAAAGAGAGGACGTGCAGTCAGCACCTGGCTTAAAAGGAGCGGAAAGATGAACGCTGAGAGGAAGCTTGGAGGCCATTTTATGTTCTTTGTGAGGCGTTTATAATGGCTAGATATCTAAGGTATACAGATCTATCTATCGTTACAAAAAGCTAGGCATCTGTAACTCGGAGCAAAGGGCTATTAGCGGGCCCAAGCTGAAACAATAAAAGTTTTACAAATCGTAGTCTAAGATGATCACCTGCTCAAATGGTAACAATATCTAGGCCTTCGTTTTCTCGGCCTCCGCGGAGAGAGGAGTGGGACCTGTAGTGCCAATATTACAGTACGGTGAAGCATCTTGCATTCACTTAATTTACCAAAGTGATGTATCCTAACGTGTTTCAGGTGTAAGTACTAGATCAGGCGTCTAGCATCTATGCTCACATGGGTCATTCTACGATGCTTGTCAAGACTTGAACCATGGGCTCCCGATAACCCTGGCTACCTCAGCACTAAAGAGACGATAACTAGTACTTCCGGATGGTAATTATTCCACCAGAGGCAGCTCACTCACTCTACCAGCCAAGCCTCCGTCCTGGGATACTTCTTGTTGAATGCCCTCATGTTCTTTACAATTAAGCTATTGTACAATCTCACGATATATGCGACCTTTTTGAGATCCGAGCCATTCGTTCTCATCAATGGCGTTGCGTGCTGAGCTATAACTATTTAGAGAAGGGGAAATTTGAGACACGGAGGGCAATACATACATGCACATGTAATAAATCCGAAATGACGAGCCCCTAGATCGCAGAGCCTCAGCATCCGCTCAAAGTATCTTGCTAAAACTAGAGCATACAAGGCCGGTAAATCAGATCTTGACCACGACACTCCAACATAGTGGTTGGCAACCCAGATACCTATCAATAGGGTCTTTGAGCTCCAGGCGGTAACTAGCTTGTCACCGCCGCAATTGTAGGGCTGCTGTTAACAGTCTTGGGCTTATATGATCTGACAAAACAGGTGTTCGCAGTTGGCTAGGCCGTGACAAATTACTTCTGTAGACACCGACAGTAACACACTGCAAGAACCGAGCTTATTCCAGACAGTTTTTAATTACGAATACATAGGCTTCCCAACAAGCTAAGTCCCCGATTCCTACGATGTCGAAGGACAGCAGCATTGAGGTTAATCTAGCCATCATCGCTTGTTGCGGCTCGGCACCGCGACTATTGTTCCGCAAGATATTTATTCGTCTTTTCTCCGGTCGGAGTTCAAATGAAACTGGGAAGTACACCACGACTAGCCGATATAGAGAGCGCATTGCTGGTTTTGGGTCATTTCATCTCAAGGAAATGCATCGCAGCAGGACACGGACGGAGATACGCGGATACTCCCCAAATGGCAGTGAAGAAGAGATCATGACATACAACGGTATTCTGCGAACAACCGCTGTAAGTCGAGACATGTTGCAAAGACTGCCCTTTATACTCTGGCTGACACTGAATAGGTTGACATTAAATATGACAAAGTCCAGACAGTGGAAGGAAATACGGGACCGCAAGCTGGAGGGTTAGGGAGCCATGTAACGTCATAAATAGTTTTAATAGATATTACAAGAACTCAAACTTTTTCAGCATTAGGTAAAACAGGTAGCATCATCGATCTTGACGTTGGAAGTTTTGTTGAGATAAGAGTGAGACAAGATAAGGTGGATTAATAATGTTCGCAGTTTGTCCCCGCTTCATTAGCACGTAATCGGCATGTATAGCACGCAAATCGCTAACTAATCAATGACGATTGCGGGGACCCCAAGAATCTCAATCACCCATTTCTTTTTCTCTTATCATCATTCATCTGAGGATATACAAACATTCTCAAAGGTCACCATGACAACTCAAATTGATCCAGAGGCTCTTGCGAGGAGCACTGAGCAAACGCCGCTGCTTGCGGACCAGCCACCGCCGGAGATAAATGAAGCCGATAATGAGCCGGAAGCCGAGCCGACTCCGGAGAAAAGACCGAGGAGTTGGTATGCTTGGAGGATATTCTGGGCCGTGCTTGCGATAGTGGTATTGGCGGTTTTTATTAAGGGCTGGATCGATGCAGATGAGACTGAGGTGAGTTTCTTCTTGCTGGGAAATGTATACGGTATTGACATGTTTAGTTTGATCTTAAGAAAGCCCTCAAACGGGCTCTTGGCGGAGGACTCAGTGGCGCGGCGGCCATGGTGCTACAAGTCTTACTACTGATGGTAGGCTGTCTCTCGAAAAAGCATAAGTGTGGTTCAACTAACAGTGTGCAAAGCCTCTGCGGACAATCATGAACTATCAGTATCGCCACGGCACGTCCTTCACGGTTGCCACGCGGACTCTTTACACCGAGGGCGGAATTCGAAGATACTACCAAGGAATCGCACCTGCGTTGTTCCAAGGTTTGTTTTACTGTCTACGGCATTGGGCTATTAATAGCTAACTGCTGTAGGCCCAATCGCGAGATTCGGAGATACAGCTGCCAATGCTGGTATTCTCGCCCTGCTCCAGTCAAACCCGTACCTCAAGAATCTCCCATCGCCTATCAAGACCATTTTTGCCTCTCTATGGTAAGTCGGAGCCCGCTTTCATCTGGAGGAAGGAGCTTATTAGTTGCTAGTGCCGCTGCTTTCCGCATGATCCTCACTCCCATTGACACTTTGAAGACAACCCTTCAAGCTCAAGGCGCCCGTGGAACAGCACTTCTGAGACGACGTATCAAGTCAAACGGAGTCGGTAGTTTGTGGTGGGGAGCTTTCGCTACTGCTGCTGCTACCTTTGTTGGCCATTATCCTTGGTTCGCTACGGTAGGTCCTGGCTCAGAAAGGAAAGATGAGATACTGACATTGCGCAGTACAACTACTTGTCCGAGGTCCTCACTGAGCCCCCCAGGCATCCTCTATTCTGGTGGTTGCTCCGCCTCGCCTTCATCGGCTTCTGCGCTTCTATCGTCTCCGATTCCATCTCCAACTCACTGAGAGTTGTCAAGACCTATCGACAAGTGAACGACACCAAGGTCTCATATGGTAAGACATCTTCCATGAGCGGCAACAAAAGTCGAGAACTAACACCGTGTTTTAGCCGAAGCTGCACGCGCTGTGGTCATTCAAGACGGCGTTATCGGCCTCCTTGGACGTGGACTCAAGACCCGCATCTTGGCCAACGGTCTACAGGGCATCTTGTTCTCTATCCTCTGGAAACTATTCCTCGATCTGTAAGTATTGCTTGAGTCACATTGCTTACTGAATATTAACAGTCTGGTAGCTGGGAGAAGAAGACCTAAGCCCTGTGGACCGGATAGCTATCAACAAAGGTTTCGACCAAGTTGCTAAGTACATAGAGAGATCTTTGAAGAATACAACTCGGGGGGTGCTAAAATAAGCTTGGTTATGTTATTACCAGGTTGAGCCTTACTGCCTCAAGCCTCTCTACGCATTTCGTTTCAGTTACAGGCAGCCCAATGTTACATAATAGAGAT
Organism: Fusarium sp. NRRL 66894; assembly: GCA_014824365.1. Classification (NCBI taxonomy): domain Eukaryota; kingdom Fungi; phylum Ascomycota; class Sordariomycetes; order Hypocreales; family Nectriaceae; genus Fusarium; species Fusarium sp. NRRL 66894. Next base: position 30,058 of record JABEEQ010001341.1, on the reverse strand, counting down.
TTTCAATACCTCAAGTCCTGTACGCATCCTGTGTCGTATCTCTTCAAACAACCGGCGAGTATAAAAATAACCTGATGCCATAACCTCACTAATGAGTCTATAACTCTTGTCAGTTGGACGGAGGACATAAGGACAGGACGTGCCCATGAGAAGCCAGACTTCATCACCATATTCAGCTTTAGTTCGGTATCGAAGGTAATGCCAAGCATACAAGGTGAGCCCGGTGACCCCAAAAGTCGGGTGGCCCAATATGGCTTCCACGGTACCCAAGCGCAGTGCTCGTACAAATAAAACGGTATGCTGACCGCCCTCAGGACTCCCTCCAAATCGAATCGAATCAATTGCATCTTCTGTGATTGGGATGGCGAATTCAGGGAGCTGAAGAATTTCTAATTCTCTTAAACCCGAGAAGTGTGAAATAGTTGAGGAAGTCCAATCAGGCACCCACGATGGTAATTGATATGAAGGTGGTTTAACAAGATGAAGCGCATACAACAATATGTTGAGATTTCCCTCGAAAAGAATTATATTAAATGCGGTATCAATCAGTACACGTGAAAGAGTATTGGACCTGAAGTAATTTGGCGTAATGTTGTATCCTGGGTGGGCAAGTCCGCGTTGAGAAAAGATCTTGTCTCGAGGATCAGTGGCCCTGGAATACAGAGCACCCCGTGCCAATTTCTTGCATGCTCTTCGGAAGAAGCAAGAATCGGGCAGCATGACAATTCTCCAGCGTGCGATACTGGCGGTTGATGAGAGCTCGCACTTCTTTCTTGATATCGCCTTTCGTTGCTGAGGGTCCAGAGAGATCATTCTCAAGGCGAGGAGGGGATATGGAGGAGATATGGTGGGGATATTTGAATGACAGATCACCTGGAGCCACGATGACTCGGAAAAGTCCAGAGCTTCTTGGTGATATAAAAAGATTGCAGTTTGGGAACAGGCAAACTCTTGACGAATCCAAGCCCGGCTCCACCATGGAGATTCAATTAGGTCATAGAAAGTATTCCAGCCTTTGATATAATCCTCCAGGCTTCCACCGTACCACTCTCGTAAAGTGAACTCATGTACATCTCGCTGGGAAAACCAAGAAAAGGCATTCGGCCAAGACTTCTCTTCTTCGTCTGTAGAAAGACAAATCAAAGTTCTCTTAGAGTTCAAATAGATGTCTCGCATGAATCCAACCTGGTGGGATCTTTCAGAGTTGTTGTGTTGATTGATGCATATCTGGTCGATCCAAAGAATACAGTCATCTTGGGGGTAATTTGTAGTGCTCCAATATGCAAGTGTTTCCCGAAGAGCGCAGTATAGATTAGCAAAGATGTTGAACTTAATCCCCTGTAAGAGAATGGGCTTGGTGTCTTTGGCGCTACCTGCGCAGTAGGATATTGTGTGGTATTTTCCGCTGATGTCTGTCAGTTTTTGAGGTGGTAGAAAGTTGCAGTGAATCAAATCGCTTCCAGGTTTGCTGAACACATGGACCAGTCTGATTTCATGTTGAAGATGATTTAGATCATGATAAGAACATTGCTTCAAGAAATGTTCATTTGCCGGAGTTGCGAATATTTCTTGTGAAGGAGGCAAGTCTCTGGTACTCGTATCCTCTAGGACTTTGTTTTTTAAAAGCTCATTACTTGTTACCAGATCCTACATGGTTGTTGCTGATTTCAGACGGTAAAAGGAAAGTTGAAAAGCCGATACGGCAGCCGAGTAATGTTATTGAGTAAGAAATGAGGCTGTCAGGGGGCAGTGCCGCCACCAAAGGAACAAGCCTCACCTAAGAGCTACAGGCAATTGATCACAACTGGGGAGAGCACAGTAGTGTGACGATAGGGAAGTGGAAAATGAAAGTGGAAAAGAATTGCCGGGTTCGATTACGGCAGGATGGCTGGGTTATGAATGCCTTGTTCCACTTTCTAACAGCCTTCTCAAATGTGAGCCTCTGTTGGCTGGGCATCAAAGTGCTGGCAGCCGCAGTACTTTAGGCAGTAATTGAACAGCCTCGTTATTTGTACTTTCAGGTACATAGCACAAATGGATCTGACTACTATAGATTCAAAGTGCAGCTAATCAAGTCGTCTGCTGACAAGATGAAGCTTTAATTCTTTTCAGGTCAGATAGTATATATGCAGTCAGAGGATAATATCAACTCTTGAACCTAAATCTTCATCCGTAATCATATTACAATTAAGCTTGCAGTCAACCGACTAATTTGGAGTTTTGGTTCGTCTTTCTATTTGTTCGCAAAACTCAATTTTGTTCATCCAAGGCTGAAATCTATCCTGCGGCTAGTCATAAATTGGTCAAACACAGAACCGCATCCCATGAGAGCTGAGTCGGCACGAGAGGTATCTGGAAATCGTAAAAGGCCCGCTGATGGTTGTGTCTCTGATATCTCGGACTCAAGGGTCATTATAGTGGTGAAACTGAAATCCGTCCCACTCATGACCTTGGCGGAGATTCGAGCAATGATGTTATCTGGTGACCACATGTCCATGCGGGTATGTGACAGATTTTGAGTCTGCGGTGGCGATGTAGGCTCCGCTGATCTAGTATCACTAACGCTTCCTTGGTTATTACCAAGTGAAGAACAGTAGTTAGCTATATGCGGTTGTCTGGGGCTGGGAGTTGTAGTTGTTGGATCAAGCGATATGGTTTGGGGCAACACCTGAGGCTCTTCAGGCGCTGCTATGGACTTCTCCATTGCCCTCTTGGATTTCACTTCGGTGACTGGAACATGAGTATTCTTGGTGACGGACCTCACCCCCACTTCGTGACCAAGATCATTGAATACCAAGGCTTGACTTTCATCTTTCAGATCCAGTTTGCAAGATCCTAGTGTGACGAGTGATACATCCCGGGAATATTGTATAATGTCGGAGAGAAGAGTCTGCGCGGTCATCATAAGTGCACATGGCTCGCGTTCGAAGACAGCTATGATTGAGCCGCATAATCTGCCCGAGTCTCGTAGAACAACCCAAGAACCTGATGTACCGCGACCTGAGATATTTAGCCAGCGATTAGTCTGCTGTCTTCCCCAAGACTTCATTGCGAGTACCACTCACCCAAAGGCGCTGTCAGGCGAATCTTCCGTGCCCAAATAGTTGTGCTCCCAATAGAGAATGGCATTTTCACTGGTTGAAGGAAGCCCGCCGAGGCTTCGGTTCCATTACCCAGCAAGACGAGTATTTCTTGCTCGTTTGCTGTTAGCCAAGAGTCAGGGCAGATGTTGGATACATTCTTTCGTCCATTGGAGTTGTAGGTATTGTAGTTCTGGCCTAAAAATAAATCGAATTCCACTCGAGATACAAGGGCAAAGTCGGCAGGTATCGGGCCAGTTGAAGGGCTCGTGAGTTTCACATATGAGGATTTGAGCGAAAGGTCGACCTCAGCTTGCTTGATGAAGTTAATCATCCCTGATAGGTTTACTGGAATCCATGTACCGACTTTTTCAAGATCGATGTAACCGAGATCAGAAATGGGGCCTGACCTGTTGATATCGTTTTCCACGAGCTCGCACTCATCGCTACTGTCTTGTTCGTCATCTTCCTCTGAAGGGTCCGAATCAGAACTATTACTGCTGTGAAGAGTGCTTTTCAAATCATATCTCCTCTTCGGAGTCAACTTATCGATGTTTTCCAAGTAGTAAAGAAGCATGGTGTGCCCTGAGGTAACCCCTGCCTCGAGTGAGGCATTGATGACCAATACGCCTCCGATGCGTGATGCCTCCTGATAAACTATCCGTCCATTTTTGACAATCGTAGTTAAGCAGACCTCGCCACATTCATAAGGTCCACTGACCGCCCACCAGGTGACGTGGGTATGTAAGGTTGCGCCATATGAGAACTCGATTCCTTTTCGCAAATTCAACTGTTCCAACGGGACAGAGGCTGGACCATTTGCTGACCTTAAACCACCTTCAGCAAATATTGACGCATACTGGGCCGAGTCGAGGCCTAGTTTGCGAACCTCCTTTTGTAATCTCTTCCAAACAGTGCCACTGCGAATAGCCTCATCCGTGCTTCTGATCCAAACGCTCGGCCTGATAATAACTCGTTGTTCGTCGGGCTGGTGGACACCAGCAAGCCGTAGCTCAACGGTCCATGGCGTTGTTGCAAGGGATCTCCTCCAAACCGCATTCCATATCCTGCTAAACTCAGGTGAAAGCTTCTCCCATGTTTCCGAGGCTTGTTCGAAGAGATGCTTATACTGAGACTGCTCTGGCCAATGATAATTGGAATACCAGACGTTCTTGGCTGAGCAGCAGATACCCCTGGCCTTATTTGGAAGTGAAAAGCGACCTTCATCGAATTCGAGATCGAGGAAGCTGGGTTGCACCAAAAGGCGCCCAGGGAATTGGCATGTTGTCGTTTGTGACGGACTTGTTGGTGGTGTAATGTATGCCTCGGTTTCTGATGAAGTGGATGCCATGCTTAACATAGCAACAATCGCTAGATCCTGAGTCTCGGAGACATTTCAAGATTTCTTTCGTAGATTAAGCTTGTGAAGCAAGGTTAGAAAAAGGCAAATGGGCATGACCAAGAAGCAACGCGGGGGTCATCAGCCGCAGCACCGATGGCGAGAGAGCCTAGCAAGACATCCGCCTCCTGTCATTGGTTTAACCCCCCGGCTCTTCATGCAAGCCAAGGTCATGCTGGAATTCAGAATTCAGCACAAAAGTGTTACCCAAACCAGTTTCGCCTGCATAAAATGGTATGTGGCTTGCCAAGGCAGACTGGCTGCATGCGACTAGAAGAGGGAGCCCATGACCTAGAAACAGCGGTTCGCGGCTGGGTTGTTTCTTACAGTATTAGCGATGGTAATACCCACTTCACTCATTTACTACGATAGAATTGATACGGCATAGTAATTTAAGTTCAACTACATTCGTTACCTCTAGCTTGCGAAAGCTTTGGGCTGAATAGGGCGATGCTACCCAGCGAAACATCGTGGCACTAACCTCACAACGCAACTGCGAGAAGATGGCTATACAAGAGCTGAATAGCGACGAGAAATATGGAATCCTCAATAAAATATGGCCACGCATGACTCGAAGCGACTTCAATACCTACACTGATCTATATGACAGATACTTCTTATTCTTGGAGGAGCAAATGGGCTTGATTAAACGGAAGTCAATTCTTTACTCAACGAAATCCATCGACGAACTCACATCAATTATCAATCAAATTCGGCAATATCCTCACAAGCAAAAGTCCGAGTTGTTCAATAACTCGTCCGACGAAACCATGAGATCAGCCGATATGGCTATAAGAATTTGGCTAATGATCCACGTCCAACATTCAACATCTGAGTCAACCAGTTCTTGCTGGTGGCCGAGGACCATGCCTATGAACCTACTGGTACAAAATTGGTCTACACGGAGCAGAAAGCAAGATGGCGAGACCAGACAAATTTCTCAAAGTTTGTCAGTTGCGAACCTAACACGCTACTACGGCTTCCAAGTAAAATGGACAAGTGATCTGGGCCAGCACCTCACCATCGACTGGAAATATAAGCAAATTACGATATTTGAGCATGCCATTTGTTTACGAAACCATCTTGCATATCCAGATGACTGTCCACTCCCGAAGGAATTCGTTCAAGAAGCTGTTGATACGATCAAACTACTTTTTCCAGATGACAAGGACACCAAAGCATTCTTATCCAGAGAAGGAAGAAAGTTCCTCAAGATTCCCTTTGGACGCAAACGGTCATTATCACTTGGAGACTTCTCATATTGGGAAACAGAGATCTCACAGCTATTAGACGTCTGGGAACAAGGACCTAGTGGTTGGTCTCAGCTACGCTTGAGGCCTGACCGGAGTAACTTCTTGGAGTACTCTACGTTTTGGGCTGCAGCGGTTGTCTTGCTTCTCACTATTATCAGTATCGTATTTGGCGTGGCTGGCTTGATACTCGCTAAGAAGGCGTTAGATGTCAGCGTTAAGTCGCTTGATGTATCGGTAAAATCGTACGAGTTGTCTTTGGCTATTGCATGTGCTGAAGCGAATGCGACGGATACTTTGCCTGCTTTTTGTAAATAGAATCTTTTGTACATCTAACGAAAATAATGGATTCACCGAGGACTGGCTAGACTGGATAGATAGGGCCCTCGTTGGAGAATGAACTTGAGACCTTATGATTCGTATTGTGCAATGCATCTATTTGCATGCCATTGGCTCTTGAAAATGTTCGATCCGGCTGAAAACTGGTATCATCTATTTCTACTCAAGATGTCTCTTGAACCAAGACACTGCCTGATTGAACGCTTGCTCCTTGGCAAACAATTGCCTCTTGTCCTTCATATCTCCCTTGACAGCGAAGCCATGGTGAACTCCAGAGAACAGATTGATCTGGAAGTCCTGCTTTGACTTGGACAGGATCGCTTCGCTCTCATGGCGTTTCTCTACTGTGAAAAGATCATCGAGCTCTGCGGCAGCGATAGACAGAGGGCCAGTAATGGCAGCCAACTCGTCTGACTCAACGAAAGAGGGATGGGCGATGAATCCAACGTTGATGCCATCCTTGTAGTGACGAATAAGGTGCTGTGAGTTGTTAGCAGGGTGAAAGTCTCGCGCTTGGGCATGGAACTAACCTTGGCTCCTAAACAATATCCAACGGCAGCAATCTGAGTGATACCGATGCTCTTTAGGTACTGAATGCCAGAAACGACTATGGGGTCCACAGCTTCCACCGTGTGAGGGTTCTTTCCATCAGAGCCCTCGCCCAACCACTTCATAATGTCGAAGCCCTCAGGCATCTCCAATGGCACTGGATCACCATTGAAGGTGTCGACAACAAGACATGTGTAGCCCTCAGCAGCGAAGGCATCAGCCATAAGTTTACTGTTTTGCCAGATTCCAAAGATGTCTGGGAGATATAGAACAGCTTGCTTAGACTCCTTGGATGGCTTTGCTAAATATCCGGTGACATTTCCGACTTTGACAACATCTCCCTTAGGAGTTCCCCTAAGAATGCATGTTAGCTGACAAGATCACGAAGTGAAATCATTGAGAGTGACTTACTCGTGGAGGTTGGCGATTGTGCAGCACGCAGCAGGAGGATGAGAAGCCATTTTCGATATCGTTCAGCTAATCAAGTTACGTCGGTTCTGAGGATCACAATTACCACGATAAGATATGGAACACTATAGCATGCATAAATACGATAATTCCCCCCAACTTTAATCAGTTATTTGATAACATCCAGTCTCATGATCAACTTAGTTCGGCTCGAGCCTTTACTACCAACGGAATGGCCGTGATCCGTTCCGAACGGCGGAAGGTGGGTCAATATCCACATTCCGGGGTCGGCAATCATTCAGCAGATGATAAGTAAAGAGCCGATAAGATGCTGTAGCCACGGCATTCATAAGAAATACTGTCATCGAATATACTCAATCTATACAGAATAACTGATTATCACACTATTACCTTCATATTATATCCGCTGAATCACTATGGCTACAGACGCTCTCCACGATGTCCGTCCCATGTTTGAGCTCCGCGGGCGAAACTACATCGTCACCGGTGGAGCTCAAGGCATTGGTTTCGCTTGCACGCGAGCTATTTGCGAAATGGGCGGTAATGTCGCCGTGTTAGATATTCAGAAAGAACCCACTGCCGAGTTCAACACGTTGAGTGAGAAGTTCTCTGCCAAGACCGTTTACATCCAAACGGATGTTACGTCACAGGAGAGCATCAATGCGGCATTCGATAAGGTGCTGAAGGAGTTTGAGACTATTGACGGTGTCGTACCCGCTGCGGGTATCGCTATTGATAAGCCGTTTTTGGATCAGACTTGGGAGGAGTTTACCCGCATCCAAGACATTAATGTCAGTTATCCGATCTGTTAGAATGAATTTGACTAATAGGTATAGGTTCGAGGAACATTCTTCGTGGCTCAACTTGCGGCCCGCCAGATGATCAAGCAGGGCACAGGCGGAAGCATGGTCCTCCTCGCCTCTCAATCAGCACACATTGGCCTTCCCGGCTACCGGATGGCGGCATACAACGCCTCCAAGGGCGGAATCCTCATGCTCTCCAAAGCCTTGGCAGTTGAGCTAGCACCAAAGGGTATCAGAGTAAACACGATCTCACCTGGATTCGTGGACTCTGAGATGACACGGACTGTTCGTGAGCTTAAGAGTAAGAGGGAGGGAGAGCAGATGTGGTTGGCGCCGCCGAATCAGAGATTGAGTACGCAGAATGATCTTACGGGAGCGGTTATTTACTTGTTGAGTGATGCGGCGAGACATACTACTGCGGCGGATATTCCGATTACTGGGGGTTTGCATGCTGGCACTATTGATGGGTTGATTAGTTATGAGAACTAGTTCGAGTTTAGCATTGAGAATGATATCAAATTGAGTTTATTAAGATTTAAATCCTTGTTCTCTAATCTTCGAAGCTTCATGAAATCGTCCGGGCTTCTACAACATGCGGCTGCATTTTTGATGGAGAGTCGGAATGGAGTCTCGATGTTCACGCTGCTTTACTAACGCATGGCTGTAGTGATCTTGGCATTATCAACAGATGATATTGATAGCCAAGAGGGCTGTATCCAGAACACCAAGATACCTTTCCCGCGGCAAGACTCAAGTGATAAGCCTTCAGCTGACCAGCGGCCCGCGAAGCGGATACCGCACCCGGAATCGGCAAAACGCCTGGATCCGTTCCACAACCCCATACCCGCTCGCTATCTTCACCATTTTACGGAACCGCCAATCATCGGCTACGGGATCATAATCATCATAATTCATTACTAACGCTAACGTACACGATAAGCGTGCGGGACAGACAAGTGCGCGGGACAAAAATCTCAACCTTCTTAAGATAAATCATAATAAAAACACAACAAACTATCTAATTAATTCAAATTAACTACTATACTCATTTCCAGAGGCCCTAATTCCCTCCTGACATGTCCTTGCATTATGACCGGTCTTGCCGCAAGTCCTACAATGCAATACCCTCGGTCCCTGCGACCTTCTTTGACCACTACTTCTCGATGATTCGGCTAATACCTGCATATTTACTTCCATCTGATTAATTAAATCCTGACCTTCCTGTATAGTTATGCTCCCTCTATTCTGTAGGCGTGTCCTTTTTGCCCTACGCCGCCGGCTAAGCATATCATTTGCCTCACGAAGCTCCCGGTTCTCAGCTGCAAGTAAGGCAACCTTATGCATAACTGCCTTAGTTCCTTTCTCAAGAGATCTCAAAGCTTCAAGAATTGACTCTGGGGAACTACTGTGATGTCTTCTGATTCGTCTCTGAAGGTATTCAGACTGAGATCCAGCCTCAAGAACTGTTCTTGGGGTCCTTGAAGTCCAAGATTGAGCTTGTTGGGCCTCATCCTCAGCAGGCGTTGGAGTCCGTAGCTGCACATCAAGCTTTGAGATCACAACTTCTGGGTCAAAAGGAGCAAGGCCAGCACCTCTAAAGCCTCCCTTAATATTTGACTCGGTCATAGTCAATTGAAAGGCGGCGTAAAAGGCCGGGAAGAACTCGGTCTTGGAAATGTGGGTTATAGACCTTCTGATCAATTGCTCTATTTCTCGACCATATGCCTTTTTCAGCAGCCCAAAGCACCCGACGTCAAGGGGCTGAAGCAGGTGGGAAGAATGAGGTGGCATACAGAGCGTGATAATATTGTTCTCCTCACAATATATCTGGAAATAGGCAGACTGATGACTTTCATGGCCATCGAGGATCAGAAGACGATAGGCACCAACTGATCGGTCGGCCGTACATCGATTAAAGTGCTTTAGCCACTCGAGGCCTGTCTCGTTATCTGTCCAGCCATTTGGTGTTGTGGCGATAGCCCAAGTGGCCGGGAGGTTGCTCTCATGATACCAATTGGCAAGGTGATATTGGCCTGCAACCACGATAAATGGATCAATTGCCCGGCCTTCTGCATTGATCGCTTGAATCGCAGTAACCCATTCCCGGTTTCCAGGCTGGACTGATTTTGGGTTTCCACGCCTTTCCGAGCTGGTAACCACTATACCGCTTGATATAACGCCCATCATAAAGCCGGTCTCATCAAAGTTCCAGATATCATCTGATCGGATGCCATATTTCGCGATTGTATTCTCTACAAGCCTGAACCAATTGCGAATAATAGTCGGATCTTCGCATTTAGCCCTCTGATAGTCATATTTACGAAAAGAACGTGTCTTAAGCTCTGGTTGCCGCTTAATAAAATTGATAGCCCAGCGCTTGCCAACTGGTGATGCATCACGGTCAGCAAGGAGTCGATTCGCCATTTCTTCAATATCGCGATGCCGAGAGGGAAATCCTCGCGAATCTAGGTTCAGGATATACTCGACTATAACCTGTTCCTCCTGATTACTCAGTTTCCGTGAGCTGGGGATATAATCATCACGAGCCTGCCTGCCCTGAGATCGGTAGTGGAGGGTCTGGAAGTGAACGTCATAGATCTTTGCGGCTCGTCGCAGACTTAATTTTGGGTCTGCCTGATAGGCCTGAAGCGCCATGATAATACGAGCCTCTTTATTAGCTTGCGGCATGTTATTTGGTTGAGAATTGATTGATCTGATAGTGATGATGTAGGATGAGGGATTTTTGTCCCGCGCACTTGTCTGTCCCGCACGCTTATCGTGTACGTTAATACCAATATCAAAATATACTCTCCGAAAACATGTGATTAACATCCCCAATAGGCCACTGCAACCTTAACGAATCTTCCCAGCCCATCTGCATATCCGTATCCGAAATGACCGTCCCAGCCACCGCAAAACCCCCCGGAACAACTCCATTATTAAAAGGCGGCGAGTACTCCGCATAAGGCTGGAAATCCCCAACTGGCTGTGAGAGACTCGCTCTTCTGATCGACTCTGTGACGTTGTCTAGACCTTCATGGCTCCCTGGGCTCGCTGGGTTTAGAATTCCCAGGCTGAGAAGGTTACGTCGCATTTCGATGAGACGCTTGGCGAGACGACGTGCGGAGCGGGAGCGGTGGGTGTATTTTGTTGTTAGGGTTACGCACATGCTGAAACTGCCGCCGAGAGATTCAATGAGATCGGGGGTTAGGCTTGGAAGCATTGTTGCTCTGTTTTGCTTTATGAAAGCGATTAACAGGAATGCTAGACCGGCTGTGCATGCTAGTATGTGTTGGTAATGTGGATGTTGCTTGCGGTAGATATCCGTAGTCGAGTCAAGCGTGTGCAAAACATGAATGATATCGTAAACTCGATCAGTCGCTGGTCGCACGTGGTTCTTTGTAATCTCAATGTCCAACTCTGAGAAGAAGAATGGTTTGAGAAGTTGACTCCGAACGGATTCCGCTCGGAGATTTAGTAGGATCGTCCATGTTGGCGGACGGGTTGATGGATCTGTATGCCATGCTTGGCAATTGGCAATGTTGTAATCACCAACAGCTTTCTTTCTCCACTGCTCAATCTGAAAGCTCATCAACTCAAATGAGTTTTCATCGTTGTAGCCTTCGCCTTTCGCGGCGTTTGATATAGGTTCGCTGAAACGATCGCTAATGAGGATGAAAGAGAGCATGGCTTTGAGGTATGGGTTCTTGACAGAAGATGTCGACATGGAGCTGAAGCTCGTGTCTTGGAAGTGTGTCGGTAGACCGGTTGCATAGCTCCATTGCCGATCGAGGATGACTATACTGCTGATGAGAGTGCAAGCTTCTGTGCGTTGAGCCTCTGTCTTGACGGTATGTCTGAATACTTCGGCGTTGTGGAGACCGAGTTCCATGAGCATGCGACCTGCGATGCCGCACATACGCCAAGCGGAGCGGGGCATCTCTTGGAAGAAATCATACCAGCCCTGTCACTCAATTAGTAAATTTATCATCTTAGACAGTAGTTATATGGCATACCTTGAGAAATATTATGGTCGCATGCTGAATGCTATTAGCAGGCGCAGCCAGCTTCGCATTAACAGAATCTTGAAAACTATCCCTCAACAAAGTCTCCGTATTCGAACTCGCCGGGTTCCCATCAGCCCTCAGAGCAATAGCCAAGCACAGATTCAATATCAATAGCAACTCGTACGTAGCAGCTCCAGTGCTCGACGCCAGAACATCCCAGATTCCAGCACCAGCTTCAGCATACCACGAGCGCGTCTGCATGATGAGCGCATCGATATCAACAACAGGATGAAGTTCACCGACGACCTCTTGATAAATGTACAAAAGCTGAATGGCATCTTGTAAACCCATGATTGAGCGGAATGTTAGAAGCATTGCTGGATCGCCTTTGTCGATTGTGCGCGGGGAGACGGAAAATTGTGTATTTTGCCCATCGTTTTGATCCGCCTCATCGGAAGCATCGTCTTCGTGAATACTGGCAAGTTGTAATTGCTTTTGTTGAAGTGGTGGACCTGGACAGCTATTTCGTCGGAGTTTTAATTGTCCCACGTTCAATGCGTAGTCTGGACATGTTGGGCCGTAGAAATGTTGAGAGGCAGCTGTTCGGGAGGATTTTGGTGTTGAGCTCTGATCATCGGTGGTGGATTCAGTATAACTGTGACTGATGATGGGTATTGTATTGGGATTAGGATTTGGGTTAGGATCGCGGGGTCGTGTTGCAGCAATCAATGTCATTGGTGATGGAAGATTCGTTTGTTCCTGGGTATTCGAGTATTGAACTTGCGACGCCAAGCTATTCAACTGCTCCTGAAGACTCGAAAGCATATCAACAATCGCAGCTTGATTCGTCTGACATGAAGTCCCTGAAGTGGCACAATCACGGTTCGTAGTCGCAGGTACCGGGTCAGTGATGGCGGGCGCTGGAGGTGGTGCTGCTGTCGTTGTAGTGGGGTGCCAATCGTCACTCTCAAGACTAGAGCTATTGTTCTCAAGACTGCTGCTGTAACTGCAATTCTGGTTTCGGCCTGAGCAATGTCTGCATGGTTGTCGTCCGTCGCATTTTCCCTTTCGTCGTCTACATGCGTCGCATGCGCGCAGAGCATATGGTGTCCTTCGTTTTCCGGTTTCTCCAGTTGAAGTGCTGGATTTCTTAACGCCTTTGGGTTCACGTGCCTGGGCCATGACTAAAACAGGGGTCCGTCGTGCCCCTTTGTCGCGTCGCGTTGACGACAATCCAGTAATAACAGTCAATTTATGTGTCGTGAAGTTTAGAGACTCTTATATGCTTTTGGTTCTGTCGGAAGTCGGGGCTAGAGGTGAGAAAGGCGGAAACTCGGGGACAAAAGGTGAAGAAACACCGCGTTCATTATTTATCTTGGTCAATCTTGACTAGCGTCGGTCTTCACCTTGGACCCATGCGGGGTAAACCTGGCTAGACTGAGATCGGCGAGACTAGCGTTCTACTTCTTATCTCCCATAAATTTAGCTGCTGAGATAAGTAGCGGCCTTCCATCGATTCGGTTTAGCTAGTGGCCAACGGCTTAAGACCAATCAGACATTATCGGTTTGAAAGACCCCTATCATCACCCTGGTTTCGGGACATGGTCCCGTTGCATTGGGTTGGTTGAGGTTCAGGGTAGATGATTCAGGCTATCACATTTGACGGCATGGCCGAGTCAATACATGCAGGTGGAAGAGCTCAACTGGAAATATAACGCCTCATAGTCATTAACAGTGGCAATATCTCAAAGCCTTGTAATAGCACAAAATAATGCCGCACTGATGACGATTTTCTTTGAGATCGGGCTATTGCATATGCTGCTGTTATTTGACGAGTTCTGTGCATCAGTCGCTAAGTATTTGTGCTTTTGACTCGTCAGACACAGCATTACCTATAGGCCAATGGTCTTATATAATTTTATCTTGTGTAATACAACAAAATTGATTCAATTGGCTATATCATTCCCCCACAAATGCTAAGGCTCAACGTTGCACTCGAATCTTCAGCGATCTAAATAAGTCCCTGAGTGGGGCAAAGTTGTCGTCATAATTCGGCATCAAATACTACCCGCGGGAAGAAATGGAAGTTTATGACGCCAAACTAATGCTAATGCCCAGATGCTACACTACACCTCCCGAACCTTGTAACTAAACATCTCATTCGAAGCCACTGAATTCCTATCTCTCATCTTGGCCGCTGTATCAATACCAGTCACAGGAACACGATACTCATACTTGGCACCCTCCTTCTGTCCTGCAACAGGATATGGGAAGGGAAGATACTGCGGTATCAATCCCAACTGCGCAAGAACAGTGCCTTGATCCCATGCGATATGTTCATGGTAGAGACGATCACCGCGGATGTTTACAACTGCTGTGAAGGGGACTTCCATCTTTTTGTCGGTTGGTGGAACACCGGGAAGTCTGGGGATATTAGTAAGAGTTACGCGAAGGGGTGTTTGAGGTGACGTACAACCAGTCGATGGTCTTGTTATGGGTGAACTTGTAGAGAAATTCATCGACTACACGGTCAATACCGATTGTACGGCTGATGAGCTCAAGTTCTGTGTCGTCTGAATTTTGAAAGATGAAGTTATCGCGGTAGAAAGTTGTAAGTGACTTGCGACCAATTCCACCAGTGAGCTGAACCAATGTTAGTATCTGCACTCAGCATCTATGTTTAAAAGGTGCATTGAACTTACAGTAGGCACGTGGTTAACATATGGCTGATCAACCATAGTACTCATCGTATGCTCAACCGAACGATCCGCAAACTCATAATACGTATGCTCATCCCAAATAGCCTCAAGATCAAAGTACGGACCGTTAGTAAGTGGCTTCAGGAAAGTCAAGTTTCTTGTGTGTGATAGTGACTCGGTCCAATAATCGAAGTCATCTTGGAACGGCGTTGCCATGAGATGAGACTTTGCGTTGGAGTATGAGTATGTTGTGAGGCTATCACTTCTCTCAATGATGGCGGTGCGGCCTGCAATGTGGCGCAAGATGGGGATGTTGGACTTCTCAAGGGTTGCGAGATCTGCGTCGTTGGCGTAGATCACGGCGCCTACTAAGCCGGAGTCGCTCAATGAACCGGCTACCTGGTTCCATAGCTTGGGGTCATATGCTGTCGGAGAATTAGTACGACTTCACCCGCCAACGCATGAAAGAACCTACCAATAAGTCCAATCTTGCTATCCTTCTCTAGTTGTTCACAACTCCTCAAAGCCTTCAAAGCATCACTCAACACCTCACCAGCATCTCTCTTAAACGCCTCGGCCTGTACCTCAACAACAGCATACCCCTCCTCAGCCCACTTCAAAAGAGCAGAAGGAACACCCTCAATAATCTCCAAATGTTTCTCCGAGTCAGGACTCAAAATTACAAGACCGGGTCCATGACCCCGTCTCGAAAGTGGAGGCAGAAGAGTAATCCCCTCACCAACAGTCTCAGGCTTGGCCTGGGGAAGAGGAGCAGGAGGCTTCGAAATGTCGGCGTACATTGTGAAAATTGATTGGTTGATTGGAGTCTGGGGTGAAGGTGGTCTAGGCGCTGCTCGAAGAAACAATATATAGATAGTAAATGTAAATTACGTAGAGCGGAACTCCGCCGAGGTTGGTGAACCCCGGATTATGATACGAGGGGGTTATCGCGAACCCCGCTTTTGACAAGTCTTATCGCAGATCTGAGATAAACGCTTCAGCTTCGGAACTTCCGACCGGAAAGTCCGTAGGCGCATGATGCGCTGTTAGTCATTAAGCTAAAGATGATAACCGAGCCAACTCCAGCGAGTCATATTTGTTCCTGCATCACTAATCTAGATTAGATATCTGATTTACAGGGTTCGGAACACCTATTGAAGCTATCGTGTGGTTCCGTAGCGATAAATTACCCCAGATAAGGCAACTGATACGTGGGGTCGGAATGGGGGGACGGAACGTGTAATCTGGGGTAGAAGCCAAGCTAGTGTTATCGGCATTCCTTGTTTACTGGCAAGTGCTACAGCAGGTGAGATATCGTTCCGACATGTGTTGGTTGTTTTAGGGGTTCAGCTGAGTTGTCAGTTGGAGATTAGACGAGGTTTTGGAGTGAAACCGACGTTTGGGGATACCCGACGCTTGTGGTTGGATAGATATAGAAAGCCCATCGTTCGCTCCCTTGGCTGTTTGCATCATCATACTTGCTTCTTTCAACCAATAGAGGATACACGATCTTGTCATTTGCCTCTCAACACTCATTCTTCTATCTTCATTCAGACAACATGACTAAATCATACGATGTCGTGGTTGTAGGCGCTGGTAAGCATCTCCTCCCGTCTATTGCATCGTAGGTTCATAACTGACAACTCAGGATGGTTCGGTCTCGCCGCCGCAAAAGCCATCAGACAAATCAGCCCCCACGCCAACCTCGCCGTCCTTGAATCCGCCGAGTCATGCGGTGGCACCTGGTCCAAGAACCGTCTCTATCCCGGTCTCAAGTCCAACAACATGAAGGGCACATACGAATTCCCCGACTTTCCCATGGTCGAAAAGACATACGGCGTCAAGCCCAACAGCCACATCCCCGGAACTGTCCTCCACCGATATCTCACCGATTTTGCTAAGCACTACGACTTCCACGATCGAATCCAGTTCAACACTTCTGTTAACTTGGTAGAAAGAAATGGCGATGCTGGCTGGAGAGTTAGTGTTACTTCCCCCGAGGGAACAGAAAGTATCACTACTGAGAGGTTGGTGCTGGCTACTGGTCTTACATCAACACCGAATATGCCTCAGTACAAGAACGCTGAAAAGTTTGGTGCTCCTCTCTTCCACGCTAAGGACTTCTGCAAAGAAGCTCCTAACCTGGACGTCAAGAAGGCTATCGTCGTTGGTGGTGCCAAGTCTGCCTTTGATGTTGCCTACGCACTGGTTCAAGATGGCGCAACAGTCGACTTGGTTGTTCGTCCTACAGGAAACGGTCCAGTCTGGATCGCTCCTCCTTTCGTCACACCTCTCAAGAAGCGACTGGATCAGTTGCTCAACATCCGATGGATGACTTGGTTCAGTCCTTGCCCTTGGGGTCAGGAAGATGGTTTCCCTGCGGTGCAAAACTTCCTCCATGGAACATCTGTTGGCCGATTTCTTGTCAGCAATTTCTGGAAGGCTTTGAGTAACGATGTCACTGGCGCTATCGGATACGACTCTCATCCCGAGCTTGCGAAGCTTAAGCCTTGGCACTCTGCTTTCTGGATTGGCAGTGGCCTTAGTATCCTGAACTACGATAGCCCTCTGTTTGATCTTGTCAAGCAGGGTAAGATCAGAGTTCACATCGATGACATTGAGTCATTGGAGCCTAACCGAGCTGTCCTGGCTTCTGGTAACGTTATTGACACCGACGCTATCATCTGCTCAACAGGCTGGAAGAAGGAGTCTACTATCAAGTTTGCAGAGGATGAGCTTGGCCTTCCCTACTCCACGGAGAAGAAGCGCTCCTTGGCCCAGGCCGCCGACGAGAAGGTCCTATCTCTTTACCCCGGCCTCAAGAACCAACCCGAACTCAACGTCAAGCCCAAAGAAGCCAACCCTCTTCGCTACTACCGCTTCATGATTCCCTCCGGCATGGTCAAGACCCGCGACTTGGCTTTCGCAGGTATGATCTCCACCGTCAGCACAGCCACATGCGCAACCATTCAGGGCCACTGGATCGCTGCTTTCCTCGCCGGCAAGATCGATCGCATTCCTACATCCGATAAGGAGATCGCCGATGAGATTATGCTGCACACTCAATGGGGCAAGTGGCGATACCCTTGCGGCTATGGAGCTGATCTTCCTGATCTTGTATTTGAGGGATTGCCTTACTGTAATATGCTTATGAAGGATATGGGACTCGAGACACATCGCAAGGGAAGTCGGTTCCAGGAACTTACTTCTCCTTATCTCCCCGCTGACTTTAAGGGATTGGTTGAGGAGTGGAAGGAGAAGCATGAGGCTACTGAGGAGATTAACGGTGTTGAGGTTGAGCAACTTGCTGGTGCGCTGAAGAAGGCGTAAGGTGTATTACTTTGTCGTTAGCATATATCCATTAGTCGAGCCTGTTCGCGTTTCTGTCCTTTGGCAGTTGTCGCATGATAGCAGAATCAAAATCAGTATTCTTTAGTAATCTTCTGTTTCTCTTTTTCCGATGATAGAAGTGCTCATGAAGACTGTGATTGAAGAACTCTGGCTTTGGCGGCCTGTAAGTTACAGTCTTCTACTGCATTCTAGCGGGTCTCACATTCCTGGAGGAGGTTGCTCACTTAAGCTTCAGCGCTGACGCCAACAGCGTGTCGCCAAATCACTTCGCTGTCCATTGGCGCGGGTATGGCTTGTTATCGAGCTCCCATAAATGACACTGCAATATTTAAGCCAAAGAATGCTTTGCGACAGAACCAGTTGAGTTATTTGAACCCTGTAAACTGATGTCATTGTCAGCGTGAAGCGCGCCCTTCGAACGAACTATGACGCTGCTTACCATCAATTGATGCGACCTTGTAGTATACTTAAAAGAGGCTATCTCGACTTCAAACTCGCGTGATCATCATTAAACACGCAGTGCAACAGCGCAAAATGGACCGCAGCTTCGATATCGCGACAGACACGGGCGCAGCGTCGATTCACGGCGGCATCATACCCTTGGAACCCCTCAACCCCAAAGCGAAGCTAAGAACAGCCAATCAAGCCAGCACCAACAATGACAGCGACGCGCAATTGAACCCTCCAGTTCCTGAAGAAGAAAATGCCCCGAGCGCACAGGACTCAAACGGTCTGGGGATATCCAAGACCAGGGGCGTAATTGTCATTGTAACTCTGGCAGGCATCAGTTTTCTCAATACCATGGGATCGGGAATCCTCATCGCTGCGCTTCCCAAAATCGCTAACGACGTCGGCCTCTCTGAGAACCTCATCTTATGGCCTGCGGCGGTGTATGCGCTCGCAGCTGGATGTCTATTACTCATCTTTGGTGCGATTGCGGATGTCGTTGGGGCCAAGTTGATGTGGGTTACAGGGAGTTTTCTCTTCGTGGCTTTCACATTGGCTGTTGGCCTTGCTCAGACGGGCATTCAAGTCATTCTATTTCGGACTCTGCTCGGAGCTTCGATATCGATGTGCTTGCCTACGGCTGTCAGCTTGATAGCTAATACCTTCCCCAAAGGGCCCTGGAGAAATGTCGCGTTTGCGATCAACGGAATGGGCAGCCCTCTTGGCTATGCTCTCGGCCTCGTGCTTGGAGGTATCTTCACTGATACAATTGGCTGGAGGTGGGCCTACTACATGAGCGCAATCATCAACTTTTGTCTATCCACAGGCGCCATCTGGTCTCTGCCATCTGTGTACACTCCTTCAGAGCGCAAGTGGACAACTCGATTGATGCATGAGATTGACTGGGTTGGAGCTACCACCATGAGCATTGCGCTTGGCATGCTGCTCTATGTTCTTGCAATGATATCATCGTCGTATAAGAGACTGGACGATCCTCAGAACATTGCACTCTTGACAATTGCTATCATCTTGTTAGCTGCATTCCCTTTCTGGATGGATTACCAGGTCAAGCGTGGAAAGCCAGCCTTGATACCAAACAGCCTCTGGAAGAACCGGTCCTTCACATCAGTTTGCATTGCTGTCTTCTTGTGCTGGGCATCGCTGAATGGAATCGAATATTTCACAACGTTATAGTGAGTTCCCTGAGATACAAAATATGATCATCAACTGACCCCAGACCCCGTAGCTTTCAAAAGGTCGAGGGTCTGTCAGCTTTAGAGAGCTCTCTCAGGTTTCTACCTCATGTCATCATGGGTGTAGCGGTCAACATCATCACTGGCTTCCTCATCGCCAAAGTCAAAGTTCGCACTTTGGCTGTTGTCTCAGCACTTGTTACAATGGTAGCTGCACCTCTGATGGCGACCGTTGATGTCGGCGAGAACTACTGGCTTGCTCCGTTTTGGGCCATGTTCCTCTCACCCGTTAATCCAGATGGTAAGTTCAGTCGCACGCACGCCCAGTCTTTCCAAGCTCACCAAGATAGTGCTTTTTACTGTGTCGAACCTGGTAATCTCCGACGCTTATCCTCCAGAGATGCAATCCCTCGCTGGCGGTGTCTTCAACGAAGTAGCTCAATTTGGCAACTCGGTCGGTTTAGCCATCACCGCTGCAATGGCCGCTTCAGTTACAGAGCACTCTAATATCACGGAACGCGAAGAGGCTTTGATGAAAGGTTATCGGGCTGCGTTCTGGACTATATTTGCTAGCTGCAGCACCGTTACCATTGTTGTATGGCTTGGGTTGAAGAAGGGCGGTATCGTTGGAAGGAAGCAGGACTAGTTATGACTTCTAAAGATCTTACTCCCTTCAAGTGGTATATTCGTAGCCACTACTCAATCAAGACTTTCCAAAGAGCCTTCTAGCAAATCCTCGAGCTCCCTCTGAGCGCGTGATCATCTTCTTGCGATCCGCCTGAAACTGGCCAGGAGTGGTCAATACGCGTTGGTTGACTTGCTCGTGCTTTGACTTCCTAAACCATATTTGACAAGTCCAGATGCTCTTGAGAAACTCTCCAGGAGAGGGTATCACCTTGATCTCATGCTCTGGTAGAGATATAATGAACTCAGGTTTCAGGACCTCACAAACGGCAGCTTCCCAGTTGAACGGAAGGGCTGGTTTATGGGATGCCCAGTCCGTTTGCGACCACTGAGAAGCCACTGCAATTACTTGTAGTGGTTCACTACCCATGATGTTCTTGGTGCAAGCATGGTGGGGACGAATCGTTGGCTGTACCGTATACTAATAAGATGTTAGAACAACAAGACTGTATCTCATCCTCGCATGAATAACTGACCTCATGTATCGTCCCACAGATCATTTCTCCAAAAACCTTGCAATGATCTTTATGATTAGGCGGATCCAGTAAGACACCATCGACTTTGCTAACCAAGTTGTTTGTTTTATAAAGAACACCCAGCTCCGTGAGGATAATCTCGATCTCAGGATGGATTCCTTGCCATCTTGGAGGTCCCTCGACGACAATGATGATGTTATGCCAGGGTGGTGCAACATTTTCGCTAAGCTCCAAACGACGCGTCAATCCGACAACTGCGGTAGTGATAAATTCCCATTGGCACTTAAAACAGCAGAAGTAGTCATAGTAGTCACGGGTATATAAAAGACAACTTTAATGTCCCTTGGCGTTTGGAATCGCTTAGGTCGCAGAGTATCTCTCTCAGGCGGAAAGTCTTGTGCTGAGCAAGTCAAGGCCGTGAAGCTGTTGCACGAGGATTCGATGTAGTAATCCTCAGACAAGAGATCTGTGATCGCTGTTGGCATGGGCCAGTTGATCACTAATCTACCATGCAAGGTGTCGACCTCCAAGTACTTGCAGTCTTGCTTTTCTGATACCAAGTCATATCCGAAGAGGGGCAGGAGGCCTGTCTTTCTTTCTTTTGTTGAGATATCTTTCGTTGCCTCAGGGTCGTTCTTTTCGTAATCGTGAGAGTACTCATCATCTCGGTCAGATTTTGTAGGCCCTGGTTTAAACTGTCGCTGATCGACGGCTTCACTAGTTTCCGTTCGTCTGTTCTGAAACTTCTGCTTCTCAGGAACTTCTGCATGGTCTGGATGACGTATTCCAGTGGTTCCTCGTGCATCTTCCCGTGAAGATGTAGACTGGGTTGATGTAGCCAAACGCTGAACTTCGCCGAAATATGCCTGATGCACGTGATCTTGCCATTCTATCTCCTTCTTCTCCCAGTATTTTGTTTCACTCTCTACTGAAGACTTCTCCCATTCTTCCAGGTACGCATCGTCGGGCGGTACCACAAGCTCGTCGTCTTCCTTGGAACATTCCTGATGATCTGAATGGTGGAGAGCGACCGGCTGTTGTGTATCTAGCTGAGGAGACTCGAGTGAACGTTGAGCGTCTCTCAGTTTTGTTTCCGCCAATCTTTCCTCGCGTTTCTGCTCTTCCCATCTCTTCTTCAACTTGTAGGACACCGGATCGCTCGCTGCAGAATCCAGCTCCCAGTCCGAAAGATAAGCAGGATCGGAAGGCCTATCGCTTCCTCCCTCTTCCTCAACTACAAAAGACGGTGCTTTTGTGCTGGAGTCTCCTCCGTCGATAGATGCGCCATCCAAGGCCTTCTCAGTATACGTCGTCATTTCTTCAAGAAAGTTTTGAAGGATATAGTCGTTTCCTCCTTGTTTCGGCAATCGTTGCTGAAGGCGAAGTATTTCTTCCAGAATTTGCGCCGTGTCATCTTTTATCGCTGACGTCTCATTCCGAATCTCAGTTGTGTCGTTTTTTATCTCTTTGGTAACGTGCCTACATGTGTTGGCCAGCCTGTCCCAAGTAGTTGTGTAGGTACTTACAGCGACAACATATCTAGAGCTAACTCTAATGCCGCCTTGTAAGCCTCAAGGTTTGAGCGCAATTTTTGCGACATCTCCTTGTCCATTGATAGCCCAACCAGCCTTGGATTTGAGTCGATTATCGCCGCCATACTTCGTGATACACTCTTGTAGCTCTACAACTACTGAGTTGCAGTTTGTCACGATACCCGAGACATGGCGTTCGAGAGTCGTGGGAAATGTCTTGCTCTCATCAGTCACATCTTCTTGGATAAGTTCAAGGACTGTTTGCAGGGAGAGCAGCTCTCGTGCAACTCGGTCAAGATCACCCCGAGCCTCGCGACAGGTGCGAACAGAGGAGTTGATGGACAGTGAGATCGTGCCGATGGTTGAAATAAGAGTGGCGCAACCTGTCGCTATTGATAAAGGGTCCATCGTACTGTGAGATGCCTAATCATTGATATGCGACAATGAGATTCTTGAGCGAGGGCCATTGAAACCGGTTATCAGCTGACAGGGTTCATTCGAGCTGCGATGCCCAATTGGTTGATGACTTCGACGCATTTTGCTACGGCGTTTAACAATTATGCAGTTTTGTGATTGGCCCATCAATATGCCAAGGCTCAACCGCAATCTAAAGATAACCGACAATTGAATGAGGTTATTCGCATAATTTCACATCATCAAATATCGCTGCGCACAATTGATGTGTCATTAAAACTATCGGGAACTATGTAATAATGATGGAAAGGTATTCGGTAGAAAATATTTGATTGGATGTTGCTGTATGATAGTTCATTTAACAATGCGCCGTGAGCATTAAAATGATTGATAGGTGATGCGTATTATTTCTGGCGAGATACTAATGTACCATCTTTAAAAACTATCATTCCTTTTTCGGATGTTAATCAACAAGTGCGTTACCTTATAAAGATAACTTTACAGTTCAAATGAGAATAGCTTTTGCAATAACTCAATCGGAGGCTAACGTCATGTTCAGTTTCTGCGTTTTATTCCATCGTGTCGCGTAATTTAGGTCAGAGAAATCGCAAATCCACGAAGTTTTCTGGTGGCAGTAGCGGACCTCACCAGCTTCGAGACCTGGCCACTCAAAGATGAGTTGTCAAGGGATAATTGTTCCTAAAGTGCCCATTGTGTTAAACCAGAAGTGTATTTGCTAACCTTATGATTGACTCATAAACTCAATACCGCAAAAGAGTCATATTGTAAGTTTTGTTCTTATCAGCATTGATGCTGTAGCAATTGGTTAGGCGTTATGGTATAATATCTAAATAGTGAGCTAGATGTGTTATTTGCAGTTGAGACCTGTGGCTGAGAGCTTATAATCACCACACAGAACTTAGTTCCTAAAGTGCCTAAACCTTTACCATTCCACCTTTTGCTACCTGCGTTGGCATGCTCATCTCGCTGTCCCGGGTAGATGGAGAAATATGTGACGACAATGGCATGATCAGAGCGCCTCATTGAACTAAAGATGCGCACACGAGTAATGGCTCAAAACAGCTTGCACGGAGTTAATCCGTTGTCGTTAATGAATAAACTCTCGTGCTGCAGTGCTTGCATAAATCTAATCGGTCTAACGGTGAACGTCAGCCACCCGGAGGAGATGCGCCGGATATACAAGTGTCATGTTGCATTGCGATCGCCAGAATCTGGTTAACCATAGGGCTGTGTGAGCGGTTACTTCAGGGCAACTGAGATCTAGCCAATCACAAGCTCCATGCTAAATAGTCTATGCCATCATAAATTTGTTTGTGAGATCTAACGACAGTGCTTTCGGACTAGTAGATCCATGCAAACATCTCCCTGAATGTCGTGAATGAGACTGTCTAACGCCATTCTCTCATCAATGACAAGCATATAATTCAATTGCATCATTCTGAACAATAGTTGTTTCATATTTTGACCCATACCCCAGGTTTGGCTGCTATTGTTGTCAGTTACACCGCATCATCATCTAGCCCGAATGCGGGGTGAGCATTGGGCGATCATCAATATTTGACCGTGAATTTCTTGTGCGACATTGCGCTGGGAATTGAACAAAGCAAAGTCAATGACATCTACGAATATGCTCACGGTCAAGAATAGAGGACCAACAGTTCGATGAATTCGATCCATGACGTCAATGAGTTCTTATGTCTCAGCGTTTGCTCGATGAATATGAGAGGTTTGATGTTTATAAAAGAAGGACAAATCTCCAAGTTGTGCATCCAATTCATCATCAATCACTCAATTTCATCAACAATCACAAGCAACCTACCAAACCTTTTCCACTACCAACAACAACTACTCCATCATGTCTGACTACAAGCCCACTGGTACATCTCCCCTTCCACTATCCTCCATCACACAGTCTCTAACAACGTACAGAGCACGACGGCCTCCGCAAGGACGGTCAGCTTGACGGCCGTGTCGGCACCGGCGAGTTCGCTCATGGCAAGGTCGACCCTCACAAGGCCGGCGAGCAGGGCGGAAAGACTTCCGGCTCCGGCGAGGGTCTTGGAAGCAGTGACAGCAGCGGTGGTGACTACAAGCCCACTGAGCACGATGGCCTGAAGAAGGATGGCAGCCCTGACCAGCGTGTCAAGGGTAACTGAGGCGTTACGGATTATGCAGCGATATCTACTACCTGAATGATAAAGCTTTAACACCGAATACTCATGCCGAGTCTACCTTGGTGAACATGAATGCGATTGTTTGTGACTTTAAATGACTCCAAGTATATGTATGATCCACATGAAGGAGTTGGGGAAGCGCAAGCAGTATCGTGCCCTGGTTATTGAGCCAATAACGCCGGCATGTATCGCGTCATAATGCTTTCATCCTATGTATCGGGGTGAGATAATCTACCTAATTGCTACTATTGTTAATACCTAACTTCATGATTCAAATACTCTTACCAATTGGGAGCTTTAATTGGCATGGCATCCGGGTTCTGTCCAAATGTTCCGATTGGATTCATTCACAATGTTGGCTGAGCCGCAAAAAACCAAAAGAAAACCATTCTATCTGAGCCGCAGACTAGGAAAATAACATTGCGATCTACATCTCGTATCGCAAATATTTCCTCTTTCCCCGAGCGACATCTGTAACAGGCCAAACTATATAAAAAACAAGCTTCGATAAATTGACTCGCGTCTCACTCTCAGGGCTGAGGCCCGTATCCACCGCGGAGCCGAACCTCAGCATTTACCAGGGTTAGGGTTGTAAGCACATGGTATTTTGATGACAACACCACGCGATGAGGCTTGAGCCACGAACTATTACCTTCTGTCCGGGATCAATCCGTCCTGTCTTTAATCATCCCAACACACCACGTTTTTTGAATTGGTGCTAGATAAGCCCCTTTTATTTAGTGCGAGTTGATCAAGGCTAATTTCTTGGGATCATGTTCCGGGTTTTTGGGTGTTGATGGACGCTAAGATGCGGAGCCGCAAAAGCAAATACTCGTCTGGGGTCTTGTATCGAAGGTTACCAATGGTGATCATTGGGAATGACTTCTAGATACTGATTAGTGATTCAACTAAATGATCAAATTCACCGTTGCCAGAAGATGGGAATGGTAGGAATGACGGCCAGATGTCAATATTTCCATTGTTTCATACAACCAGCTATAGAGAATAAGAGAAACTTCAAGTAACTCAACTCCCTTTCCCCGGGGACACGCACGTCTGTAACCAACATCACACATCGCGGGGTACCTTGCACTCATAACGCTCCCAAAAGAGATGAGCTCAGGGGATCCGGACAACTGGGCTGCAACCTCCGACACAAAAGATCGTCAGCGGTCCGTATCCCGGTGCATAAGCGCATCATCCTAGGAACCAGGACCAGACCCAGACGCAAAAGTACGCTCTAACGGATGCAACGCCTCCTCGTGGCCCCTGAGTCGAACTAGCGTCTGCACCTTTTTCTTCAAATATATGCACCAAGGAATTCTCTTCTAGAAGTCCCTGCATTCTTGTTCTTCTTTACATCGACATTCCTTGTTCGCCAGCCCGCTAAGATGGGTGGTCTTTTGTTGTCAGATCACTATGAGTTTAATAAGCCAAGTACCAATGATATGAACATTGCGAGTATCGCTTGGGGTTTTTCCTTAGGCGTGTCGATATTTGCGGGTACCAAGGCTGCGAAGCAGACGATTAAATCGTGGAAGAGAGGGACAAGAACGAATATTTATCTTATCCTGGTATGGATGGAATGGACGAGCAGTGTGATTATGAGTGCCATTACATGGTTATATCTCCGACAATACATTCCACCTGGCTTTCCAGTCTTCTTCGTTATCGGTAAGTACCCATCATCAGATCCGAAGGCCCTCCCGTCTAACATACCTCTAGTCCTCCTTTGGGCCATTCAGATCCAATCGCTACTACAGATTATCATCAACCGAATCTCGATTCTTATGGTCAACCGTCACAACGCATGGAAGCTCAAACTCATAGTATTCCTGGTCCTTCTTGTCATCAACATTAGCGTTTTCTGCGTCTGGATCCCCGCCCGATTACAGATCAGTTCCAAATGGATTGCTGTCAATGCTATCTGGGATAGAGTTGAGAAGTGCATCTTCTTGATTGTCGATGCTGGGTTGAACTTTTACTTCATCTACCTTGTTCGATCTCGCCTTATTGCCAATGGTCTTACCAAGTATACACGGCTTTACCGTGTCAATTTGTTTATGATCGCTGTGTCAATGACAATGGATGTAAGTCAACTGCTATCAATGCTGCTCCACCATACTAACAGAACAAGGTCCTTTTAATCGCAATGATGTCTCTCCCCAACGACATCGTCTACCTCCAATTCCACCCTCTTACATATCTTGTCAAGCTTCACATTGAGATGAACATGGCTGAGCTCATCACCAAAGTCGTCAAGGCCAGCAACCCCAACGGCTACGACTACTCCGACTCGCGATCTCGCTCTGGTCAAAAGAGCGGAAAGACAACAACTGGAAAGAAAATGGGCTCCGTCTTTCCAGGCAACAACCAGACTTTCATTGA
The DNA here is from genome assembly GCA_014824365.1 of Fusarium sp. NRRL 66894. Classification (NCBI taxonomy): domain Eukaryota; kingdom Fungi; phylum Ascomycota; class Sordariomycetes; order Hypocreales; family Nectriaceae; genus Fusarium; species Fusarium sp. NRRL 66894. The sequence goes on along the minus strand of JABEEQ010001341.1, from coordinate 2,823 downwards.
AGCTGGCGGCGACAACATTGAGTTACCTCAAAGGAAGGAAGACGGCATTCAAGTTTCCAGAACTTTCAAGACTACGCAGATCGAGGTCGTCAAGGAGAATCGGGATCGTACTGATTACGACGATCTTGAGAGCGAGTCAAGTTCTACACGATATTTAAAGCGAGAACCACTACCATTCCCCGCTGAATAGCTCAAACCTTCTCGATGAGCCTGATTTGGATTGTCTTCACTGATATCTCCCGGTTAGATTACAGCGGCATATCATATACCCGCCGCTCAAATTATTTTTTAGTTTCTAGAATAATTAGACGTACACGATATTAATGCATTAAATAAAATAGAATCTTCACAGTGAGATTGATGGTTTCGTAACTGATCCCTGCTTCTGGACTAAAGGATGTGATGACCCCTGTTGTAAATCGTGCGCTAAGATGCGGCTCCGCTCGACCGGTGAACTGTGGCTGTTTGACCTTGATGCATGGGTATTAGTACGAAGGGCCTCATTGTCCCATTATCGGATGGTTTATCGGTAAGATGAGATGAAAATTGAATGTGGCGTTCGGGGAAGCGAGAGATTACCTGCGTTATCACATCGTGGAGAGAGTTTGTGATAACTCAGAAAAAGCAAAGTTACCCCAGAATGAAACCTGGAGAAATCAGCAGGTTCACTTTTTATGTTTCTCAGCAGTATCTCACCATAAGAGCCACTCGAACTGAAAGAAGAATCAGACTTAAGAATTGCTTGAATTTTTCATTAATCGATCTTTTTATCAATGCTAGGACCGAATGAGCTAAGTCTATACCATGCCTAATACATTGTTGCCCCCCCTGTCTGAATCTACCTACTTTCAAGATCGCCATAAATCGAGCAGTTCTAGACGCACCAAAGTTGAGGCGACAGAATCACCACACATACTGAGTCTTAGGCCCTGACTCGATCTATTGAAAGAAATTTCTAGACTACTAGAGTCGCTTCGGTGTTGATGAGAGACGGATGCGATCGGCAGAACTACGCCGGAACCGCTGGGATCCGATTCCATAGAGAGCCAGCACGTTGGTAACGCCGAAATACGCCGGAGCGGATTCTCCTTACAAGGAACTTGTTTCGGTGTATTAGCAGATGTCATCTCGGATATCGTGAGGGTCGTGCATGAGCTATTACAGGAGATCGCACTAATAGATCTTGACTAACGGGATGAACTATAATGCGGATATTGAGACGAGAGATCTTTCGGAGCCGCACTGGTTCCCACTCCGACTTTGTTCACTAAGTCCAGGTCGTATATCCCGACACTATACCATTTCCTGTTGTGTAAATAAGCTTGAATACGCAGACTTGTAAACGCGAATCGATTCCAGGTAAATGTCTTCCAGTGCTTGTACAACTTCCTGATACCGAGCCAACAACACAATGGCAGGAACCAAAAAGAGAACAGTTGTTGAGATATATATCCAAGGGTCGTCGCCGTTAGGTAAACCGTAGAAGGTCATACTAAATATGCTGGTACAAAATGCTATCGGCGCAAAGAGAATGGCAATGTATGTTAAGTGAAGAACATTGACATCGTCAAAGATAGATCTCCCTGGGTCCAGATGCTGAGACATCGGTTCAGTCAATATGATCATCTCCTTAAACGACTGAGCATAGTCTTGGAGTTGATCTTGTAACTCAGTAATATCACTGAGAAGTAACTGACAAGTCATTGTATCGCATCCCTGCTGAACTCGAGAGTTGATGGACTCGGAAAGAATAGTTAATCTGCGACGTCTCTGCCAGATTTGTCGTCTCCAACGGATTAGATCGAGGAGGTGATCATTATCGAGTTGATTTTTAGTTTCCTCAAGTAAGTGCTTGTAGTGCCTAGAAAAGCGGTCGACAATAAATAAATAGAGTTTCCAGTGGGTTAGAACTATAAGAATAGGATAGCGGCAAAAGTCCGAGATGATTGAAGTCGCAGTTAAGTCTCCAGGAGATATTGGACTCTGGAAGGAATGCAACAAATTATCCAGCATTGATGTACCATCCAAGTAGGCCTGAGGGTTCTTAAAGGACGTCATGGAGCGACGAAGCTCAGATTCTTTAAAGCCTGTTTGCAGACCCTTGGCAGGATATCTTCGCCGTATTCCAGCTCTACTAGGTTTGACAGCGGATGTCACCGAGGGATCTACTAAGATCAGACCTAGCAAAATCAGCAAAAGTCTCAAGAAATCCCGAGTTGCACGTACATATCGAATAAGTATTGAACTTCTTAATCATGATGGAACATGTAGTATGAGCAAGACCCAGCCTTCGCCCTGATAAACAGGGCAGAATGTCGATGTCTCGACGAATATTTGAGTCTGTCTGTAGCGAATTTTCCGCATCTTTACATAGCTTTGCAATTCCAAGATCCAAGATTTGCTGATAAGGAAGATGCGAGTACTCTTCATTAGACTCTAATGTAGGTAACGCTGTTGGAGATTGCGATGGACGGCCTTTCTCGACGTCCGAAATGTTAAGATTGACATATTCGGCGAAGAAAATTGGGTTGATATCGAATGCTTCACCTAACTCTATCATTATTTGAGGGCTTATGTCTTCAATGAGAAGAAGTCGCATGGTGTTTGCGGCTGGCTGGTTGACGATATCGCCAATATTACAGTTTTCCAGCACCGTTGGTTTGTTGTTAGATTTATGCGAGCCATTATGAGCATAATCAATAGTGGCGATCTTGCTGGAGTGAGTAGCCTTTCGGCGCATGTATCTCTCGAGACCCTTCATGCATGGGTCTGACTGAGCCTGGTTCGCGACGTAATCTGTTTACGATGTCGGCGGCATTCTGA
>JABEEQ010001340.1:0-10308 GCA_014824365.1 Fusarium sp. NRRL 66894 | reverse complement strand
TTTTCTGGGAACGGGGGGCATTGTTATACCTGCTTTGTGTTAATACATCGTTGGGCATATGAGAGAGGGAATCCAGCGAATGAAGGGTTTGCTAATGCGAATGGCGTAGCCGGTTTCATGAGCATATTGGTCTTCTACCTTCCCAGCATTGAGGCGAAGATGGTGTCATGACACTCTTCTTCAAAATAGAACAAAAATTGAATGCATGTTAAACACAGAGCGAGTCTTGTGAAGGAGGCGTGTGAGGGGCGGTTTGTTATTATATTGTACATATTTTACTAACTGACGCGATATCTTGGAAACAACATAGCGGGGACATTAAAATGATGATGTGAACTTTTTGTGAGGATCTGGGTTGTGTATCCGTCCTATGAATCAGTTAGTGATATCTCCACGGTCAATGAGTGAATAGCATGACAAGACAGGGCAAATTTAAATACATAAGCTTTTCATGGCAAGCATGGCAGTATCAATGCATAATCCCTCGATAGTAAATGCTAAGAATGGGCATAAAGGCCTAACTTACCATTTCGTCGATTGACAAGGGCAACATAGCCTCCTGTTCCCACCAAAATGACGACCACAAAAGGCCAAAACTTGACCTCGTCATTTCGCCGGGGCTTCGGCGGTTGCGAAGAATAGCAACGACTGCTTCGAGTAGCTAGAGGGGAGGATGTGAAAGGACTAGGTCTTGACGCCGAAGCGACGAAGCGCCCGGACAGGAAGGACATGCGAGAAGCCATTGAATGCGACCAAGATTGGGCTTCTTCAGACTGTTGTACGACTATAGTCCGGGTATGTTCCGTTGGGAGCCAGGTGAGCAAGGCAATTGATTAACTGAAGTCTGTAGAGATGAGTTCAAGTGGAACCATATTGAGGCATTGGATGAGATCGTCATGGCAAAATCGGGCGATTAGAGATGAGTGATCACGTGACCATACTCATACCCCCAGAAGGAAACAGAATACTCTTGCTATTAATACATAAATGGGATATGACGGTGAATCCATTACTACGGGTTTAGTCTTGGGAATTGGTGGTTGATCCCAAATGGTCTTCATCAGTCGTGACTAAGGTAGGCTGGTCTGTCAGGGCTGTTCAAACAAGGGGCCAACACCATTCAGAAATCCCTTCGTGGTTCATTCAAAAGGTTCGGTCCTACTTTTTGGAGTACGTTTTGAATTGTACTTATTTCAAATGAGTCTGAGCAAATACCTTACCTCTATGGAGATTCATTTAATTGCCGAGAGCGAACAACATCCTTGCTTGGCTAATATGAAACGAGGTGGTTGGTGGTTGGTTCAACTGCCGCCCACCTACTAAACCAGCCTCTCACATTATGATTGACCTCAGCTCTATCTAAGGTTAAGCGCTTGCACTTGCACCCCGCATGAGACCAAACATACTTCAACGGTAGCTCCCGCTTTGACGCCGGCATATCCTCATTGACATCATTTGGTTCTTGCAGACGAAACATAAGTAGTTGATCATCAGTGTGATTATCGTCTCGTCTCATCCCGTCTACAGGTCTGGTTGCTACGCCAACAACATCTTCATCATGGTGTCAACACCGAGATCGAAGAGTCGAAGAGACCCTCAGACGCCGCGATCGCAGAAGAAACGCATGCCCAAGGGCCGTTACAGCGATGGACACTGGTGGTGTAAGTTGCAACTTTGTCCACTCAGTATTTGATCAGAACTCTGACTTCTCTCAAGGTAACTGTGAACCCCGCCAGAAAGCCACACTTCGCGAGGTTAAGAAGTCCGGGCCGAACAACGGCAAGCTTTTCTGGAAGTGCGACGATTGTAATTTCTTCCTCTGGAGGGATGAGGCCAAGGTACGTGAGTCTGGGCTGAGGGTTTCCCGAAGAGGCAGTGAATCCTCCAAATCTGAACCTCCACCCATGACACAGCAATCACTTGTGTCGTATGGGTATCAAGTGACTCCGAGTCGGCGTCAGAGCGACGATGATTCTGCCAATAGCACAGAGTCCGGCGAGGAATCAGAGGGCGACACCCCAATGCCCAAATCTGTGAGAAACCAAACCCAGGCTGCGGATCATCCAAAGCTGCCCTCTCCGCCTGCTGCAGCTGTCGAGACACCCAGTCGTGGGTCGTCCAAGAGACGGCGCGACGTCTTCGAAGAAGATGAAGATGAGTTCAGTGATATTGCGTCGGATGAAGAGCGACAGATGGCTGCTATCGCGGACAAGAGTGCCGAGAAGGCTGCCCAGAGCCGTTTCACTACACCAACCACCACTCGCTCAACCGACGCGATTTCAGGGATGCCGACACCTTCTGTATCGCGCACACTGTTTCCCACCAGCGAGTCTAAGAGACAGAAGCAAGTCTCCTTCGAAGATACCCCCTCACGATACTCGGACACTATGTCATCTACTACTCTGTCAGCCAACACCACACCTTCGAAGACCCCCTCTAGAGCGCAAGAACCCCCTTTAAGCAGCCCCCCGGAAACTAGTTACGATGTGACAAACGAAGTCATGAATCTTTTGAGAGGCCAAAAAATTGACCAGAGCGTTTTGTCATCTGTGCAGAGTATTCTGGAAGCTGCGGCACGTCGCACTAAGGGTATCGTTCTGGGCCGTGACTCTGCATGGTCAAGCCTCAAGACCAGAGATGACAAAATTGCTACTATGCAAGAGCGCATCACTGCACTTGAGAACCGTGAAGGAATGCACAGGAGTCAGATGACGAATATCAAGGCTGGTTTGATGAAGATGTATGATGACAACTGATTGTGTTAGGCGTCAGGATTAGACACGGCAAGGTAATGGCTATAATGATAATGTGAGCTTTGGACTTTGGTAATGTAGTTAGATATACCCTTCGAGCGATTAGTTAATAAATATCAGAGTAGTTCTTGTGTAGCAGCCCAAAGAAATACGCCAAGTTGAAGGTGCATTGATAGTGTCGACTTGGATTACACCTTAACCGGCATTCACTGCAAACTACATGTCGACTGGACAGGACATAGGTATTCAAGAGTATTCTATTATCATTCGAGACGTGAAGTATTCATCTTTTATAGGCTTAGCAACATGAATTAGTGAATTTTATTTCTATACAGCCCGACTCCAGGACAGCCGCCTCCCAAGCATAGCAATTCCGATTTATACCGCTTTATCGCTAAAAGTCAGGGCCCAACCTTTCGGCAAGGGCCTTCTCAGTGTTGGCATAGACCTCGTTGGGAGGAGGAGTAGCATCGAGCTTGAGAACCTTGCCAACCTCCTCAAAACGGTTAACAACAGGCATGCTGGTCTCGATGAAAGTACGGAATCGCTTGCGGATACTCTCGGCGTTGTCGTCGTCACGACCGCTGGTCTTGCCACGCTCGAGAAGACGAGACTCCATGACGTCCTCGGGGCAGTCGAAGAAGAGGACAAGCTTGGCGGGGCAGACAGTCTCTTCAAACTTGACGGCCTGGTCCATCTTACGGGGGAAGCCGTCGATGAGGAAGCGCCCCTTTTGCGAACCCTTTGCCTTAAGGTCGGCGGCCATGGCGTTCTCGAGGAGAGCAATAGTCACCTCCATGGGGACAATGAGGCCGTTTCGAATATAGTCCTTGATGAGATCTCCGTATTGTGAACCAGGTCTCTCCTGCTCAGCGCGCAAAAGGTCACCAGCTGAGAGATGACAGAAGCCGTGGTCCGAGACAAGCTTGGCGCACTGAGTGCCCTTACCAGCGCCAGGGCCACCGAGAACGAAGATGACAGTCACATCTTTGGGGTCGAAAGTAGGGGTTGACTTTTGGGGCGCGATGGTCGCGGGCGCATCTTGTTCGATAGCAGGCATGATGAGATATAGAGCTGTAGTTGGAGGTGGAGGTTAGCTGAGGAGTTTCATCATGGAAGAGGGGGGTTTACCTTTTGATTGGGCACTATGGTCAATGCGGGATCATCTAGGTATAAAAAGGGACTCTGGAAGAGGGAAATACAAGGAAGAGTAGCCTGATCTTTTGCTCGACAGGAGATCGATCGTGTTGATGCTGCCAAGACAAGGAGGAGTGGACTAGACCCTTGGGTTGAGCGGTGTCCAACACGTGGAGGGCCTGAGGCATCCATGATGTTACTACAGCCCACTTTACAAGCTCAACCTCAGATCAGTTCTTATCAGATCAACAACAATGTAACATCAACGATCATCTTTAAATAATACAAGTGTTCTGACAAAAGTTTATTTTCTCATGATCTAATGCTCGTATTTGATTGGATTGTCTCCACATTCAAAGGTAGTGAGAACCTCACGGCCCATGGACACAATCTTGATCAGCTGCAAGTGATGAACCCCTGTCATCGACTATTGATACATACAGTCCTTCCAGATCATATGCTGGATCTGTTCCTCAAATCCCGACCACGGAGCTAGACCCAAACTTGCTCGAAACTTCTTACTGACGTCCTCATAAGTAACTTAGCAACGCCCTCATCCCACCTAAAAATGACATGACATTCTCGAATCACAGGTCTGCACCCATCATTCATAGTTCAGCGTGACCATGCGTTTGCAAATCACCATAGCGTTGGTCGAGTTGAAGAACTCGCCATCGGCATTGCCAATCTTGCTGAGTCTAGGCGAGATCTGAACACCGACGACTGGCTCTCCGCCCTCTTTGCCACTCTTGTAGCGAACATCGAGGTTGTCGAAGTCATCGCTATCGTTGTCGACGTCCCAGTCTGTTACAAAGAACGCCCTCGACTTGAGGAAATAGTTGTTCAACTTGACCGCTTTGCGGACAATGTTTCCGAGCTTCTCTTCCGCCTTGCCCTTCTGGTCATCGCCCATGAAGATGGTTAGGTCATTGTTCATCTTTTGGATGATGCCTTCAATCTCTTTGTTGTTGTCTTGATCGAACTGCTCGTTCAAAAAGTTGGCTGTGTGGGCTTTGACACGACTCAATTCTGACATGCCCTCGCAATCGATCTCTGTGCTTCGTTAGTACAATAAAGTCCGACATAGGAGAAACTGAGAGATCATACTAGAGATGTCCAAGCAGAACAGATGGAAAGCTTTGCCTGCAGGGCCACCAAAGGTGGCTGCTTCGCCTTGGAAAATGGAACGAACAAGACACTGCCAGATATACTGCTCAAAATAGAACGGAGCTAGGTGGATGTCTTTCTTTTGCTCCTTTTTGAGCGCTTCGACCACGCTGTGTTCTGCTTCTCGAGGGGCCGTCTTTCGGTAAGGCTTTACTGTGAGAACCTGAGAAACGAAGGTGAAGATCTCGTATCTGATGCCGCTCCAGGCACGTTCGACTTCGTCGTCGGTCACCTTGAACGCATCATTAAAGTTGGGGTCTCTTTCAGTAACAATGGCAGCTATATCCGCTCTCAGCTCATCGGCGTAAGCCCGTGTCTCCTTGAGCTTTGCGGTGAGCTTAACGTTGTCGTCAAGCAGTCTCTCATTTCTCTTCAGGGACTTGGCGAGTTTCTCTTCACATTGTTTGAGCTTGGATGTGCTGTCGTTCGGCGAGCTAGCCTCGAGGAGTTGGCGTTCAAGGGATGTGATTTTCTTCTTGGTCGCGTCAAGCTCAACTGCGAATCTAGTCGTGTGCAGAGTAGCTGAAACCCGTTTCTGAATAGAGGTCAGGCCTTCATGCAGGCCCAGGATGTCAGACATGTTGCTCGAGGGCGAATCTTCGATTTGCGAAAGAGCCGGTGTGACTGGCTGAGGAGTAGCAGCATTGTTGCTGGCGGCCGCAGTCTTGTTGGTCTTAAGAACAATCTTCCGCACCTTTCTGTTGGGAGAATCGGCTTCTTCGTCGGAGGATGATCGCTTCTTAAGTACAGTGGACTGGTTTATGGTGGCCAGGGGAGAAGTCTTGATTGCATGATCAGAGCTAGAGTCCGCAGTCTCATTTTTGACGTGGAAGACGCGAGCTCCCGTGGAAGACACTGAGCTGAGGCGTGGGGAGATGGGCTCGTCAGAATCACTTTCAGGATCCTTGAAACTCTTGGGAGCTGCAGCTCGCGAGGGACGCTCTCGTCTTTCGGGAGTCGTGAACTCCATGACTTTTTTGATGCGATGTGATGGAAGGCGAAAGAGGAAGAAGCAATGGAATCAAAGATCTCTGGTTTCGTAGAGGAGAAAGACGCAGGTGTAAATGAAGCGGTGAGGAGTTGAGGAGAGAGTTATCGGTTTTTATACGGCCTAGGCTAGCAGTGATAGAGAGAAGAGGAGGGAAACAATAGCGTGCCGAACTGACACTGGCAGGGCCCTGCCGTCCAGTTTAACAATAAGATATCAATAGGCCCCTCTGATGTACAATAGTGAAGATCAGGCAGCAACGAAGAACAATGTAAGAGCCTGTAATTGGTTATGTATGTCAATAGGCGATGCACCTGAGGTTGTTGGGAGTTAGTCGAGAGAACTGCGTTTTATGGCCAACGGGGCCTCTTGAGTTACGAATGGTGATATAGTAATTAACGTAAAAGATACAAAGTTTGTAAACGTTTTTGTTAAAAAGCCTTCCTATTTAACTCATCATTGGTATTCATCTTTATATAGCACCATCGAGAATATTAATGGCTGACTTTTAAGGTTTATAATGTAGATGATAAATTGGCAATACACTGTGAAAACTCCTCATTTCTCTCCATGTTACCTCGCTCGTTGAGACTTCGCTTGACTCTCATTGCCAAGGGATCGACTGGTGTCTACGCTTCTCTGGTTCAGTAGTCGGAGGGGCGTTCGTTTCGATGCTTTTGTCTGCTGGTACCAAGCAGCAATGGCATAAGTATGGTGCAAGAAGGATGTAAATGAACGCAAGTTGACTTCGGGGGCTGATGATTCAAACATGGTAACAGCATTGATATGTCTTTGTATATGTTCTGTGGACTAAAATCTTGGTATTTCGCTGATGATCACTCGATCCTGTGCTGTTAGGAGGATCAAGTGCAGAACTTTGGAGATATTCCACAGCCTCTGCTCTGTACGTATATGAAACTGCTGTCGATCATGAGAGAGAATATGTGTCAAGACTTTTACCCCAGCCTTTACTCCATATAGCATGCTATTCTACTGAATATGTGTTGCCTTGTATAGGGCTACCCCCCAATGCGGAACTCATCGTATTTCAACGTGATGTAAAAGCTTCTTAGAATTAGTGGAACAAGACCAATTCCCTGCAACTACTATTAACCTCTGCCTCAAAGGGGAAACTTGTCACATGGCCGTAGTCAACAAACAAGGGTGGAAATCTCCCCTTGCAGTCTTATTCCACAAACAGCAAAAGTGAAAAGCACTGGTCAAAGCATTACGAGGATGATCACTACAAGAACTCCGTCGCAATTTCCGCTTGGTGTCAACGGGAAAAACACAAGGGAGACAATTGCTTGAATAGGACAGTCCTCGAAGACGAAGCATCCGCGATCACTGTTTCATACAGATTGACGAGACCAACAGACGATATTAATAGATACGAAGACCTGCGGCTGGAAACGCGTGTCTCGATACATTGCAACAGACCAGCCAATCCGGACGAAGCAAATGTCCTGGAACGGAGATTAATCCCAGGTCGTCGGGACTATCCATGTGGCTTCAAGCATCCCCAATTGATAAATTATCCAAGTGCCGACAGCCGCGGCCCGCCCTATCTTTCCCACTGTCAGGGCAGCATTAGGGGCTTGGCTTCAAGACAGAGCCTCCAGCTAAGCTTCTGCTCACTGAACCTTCAGCGGGATGACCGATGTCCACCTCTGTATCGGCCATGATTGGCCAGCCCCCCTTCTAGAACGGCCATTATCAAAATTGCCCAAGACCGACTAGACTGTCTTGGTCGATTTGACATCCCCTTTACCCATGCACCCACTCGATTCAACGCCTCTTCTCACTTCAAAACTTATTTTCTTCAGCCTCTTGTTTCCGGCATTTGGGTCGTTCGCTTCTCTTCACCACATATCGATTGGCTAGTTTGGATTACCTCAAGCGTTTTCTCGTTCGAATGAAGTTGTCGTCGTCGTCATCAACAACACAATCCTTCTCATTTTCAACTTGACCCCAAGGCGCGTTGAATCTCTCCCAGCGATATCATATCAGTCACGTTCGACTCGATCCCTTACTTTCGATACCACAACAAAATGGAGCCAGGACTTGTGGGATGGGTGATGGAGCTTACGGCTTGGGTGGCCCCTTTCTTCATCGTCATGTCACCCATCCTCTCCTACGCCGACCAAATTATCTCCATGTACCGAAATAAGACCAGCGCAGGCTTCTCGCTCGACATTCCTCTTATCATGCTTGTCGCGTCTTTTCTGAGGTTCGATCTCTTCTCTCGCGACACGATTGGCGCGAAATATAGCTGACCCGCGCTTCCCGAAACACAGAATCTTCTACTGGCCTCAAGCGCAATACGATACGAGTCTACTCCTTCAGTCGCTGCTGATGGTTATCGTCCAAATAGTTCTCCTCAAAGTCGCCCTCGACTACCGGCCTCCCCCACCTACCAAGGGCGGCGAGGCCGGTCTGCCATTTGCTGGTGCTGATGATGGTTTGATGGGCTTCCAGCGCCCTTATAACTTCTGGCAATGGCGATCCCCCCGACGGTAGGATTTTGTTTGGTCTATACATTGATTTGTTTGGTCTAACTGGTCGTAGATACTGGCATGCTATTATGTACTTTGCTGTCGGTCTTGTGTTTCTGGAGCTTCTCCTTTCCCAGATGCCTGGACTATACGCCGTATATGCGAACACTATCGGATGCATTGGACTTGGCGTGGAAGCGACTCTCCCTATCCCTCAGATCTTGGTCAACATGCGGTCCAAGTCATCTAAAGGTCTACGATTGTCGGTCTTGGCTGCTTGGATTGGTGGCGATACCATGAAGCTTTTCTGGTTCTTTACATCGAAATCTGAGATTCCTTGGTCGTTCAAGATTTCGGGTATGTTCCAGGCTTCGTGCGACTTCTTCCTTGGTTTTCAGTACTTGATTTACAATACCCCTGAGGAGCCAGCGCAAATCAAGGAACACCCCATGGTTGAATGGGAGGCGCCCAAGTCAACTACGCGAAGCCATAGCCGGAGCCTCACCCCTACACGACGACCTGTACCATTTGTTGGTGCTGAAGAGGCCAAATAAGCCGTCCAAGCCCATGATTATATAAACGATCTAATGATAGTGATGTTGGATCTTGATGCGTATGTCTGAATTCAAAGCTGCTGGAGTGGAAAGTCGCCAGGAAGGCCAGGATGGGGAGAATATGTCCCTGAAAGAGATGGGATGAGAGGCGACGCCAGCTTGAAAAGGAGATGAGGTTCAGTTCTGACGGGGCCAGAAAAGCCGAGTCGAAGACTTGAGCGACCACAACAAGAAGACATTTTGACTGAACATTACGCTTTCTTCATGCCCTTATCATCTCACCTCGTCTCAGAGGACCCCACAAATTACGCAAGCCTAGCGATAGCCGGGTCTCGACTTTGGGCTGGGTCTGCTGGATCCTGGCTTGTTTCTGAAACAGGCACAAGGCAAAGTCCCCACCACTTTGAGCTACAGTAGCATCCAACCACCGTTATGTCGTGGTAGCAGGATACATGCCAAAAGTATCAATCAAGCAGCTGAATGCGCATCTTGAACAGTGTCATCTAAGAGATACAATAGAATATTGACTAATATGAATATATATAATGCTATGACAGTTACTTTTGTCTCTATAAGTATGAAGTCTTGCTGTCTGTCGCTTACGTATTGGCCTCAATCCCAAGTATCGGACTATCTCAGCCTCACTGTCGTGACTGCACCTACAAACGCGCCAATCGCTAGCCCCTTTACTTCTGTCACTCCTAACATCAACTTAATCAAGAGATAATCAATATTGACATTGTTTCCATTCTACCGGCCGCGGACTCGCTCAATTCCTGTATTGTTGAACCATTCGCATATTATCCTAGCTTGTCGAGTCTCCTGTGGTGCGACACTGCCTTAGCAGTGGCACATCTTGACTTAGCCACAGTTCTTGTAAAGACAAGCCTTTGCAAGTCAACAAACACCCAAACCAGCCGATCACTGAATTGCATTGTTCTTCTAGGATCTGTTCCTCAAAACTCAACTCATTCAACAAGCATATTTCTCTGTTTTCAATCTCCTTTTTCTTCCTTTTCCTCGGTCACAGGTTGTGGTTGGTAAGTTGCCTCTCCATGCTTCTCGCATAGTCGGTCGCCCAGCAACTAACCACAAATCGCAGTTTGATATCCATTATCATCAACCACTATTCACCAAGCCTGGAAACAATTGCGCAACTCGTTTGAGTGGGCGCCGAATTTTCCATCTCCTCATAACTTTAGGATTCACCGAAT